>OX155963.1:18312153-18426748 GCA_944548615.1 Micropterix aruncella
TTGTATAAATGAAAAATTGCGGTTTATAAAGCCCACATTTTGACGTTGAAAAGTTCAGAATGATGTCAGGCTGTACATTCGTATATTGAATGAAACGTATGAAAAGTGCTGAGCGCGAAAGACACGTTTATAAATTCTGATTAATTATGTTATAAATTTGGTCAGACATTCATGCGAAAAATGTTACCGTGTGAATTAATTGGTAGTCACAAAATTATATATGTTGTTTACCGTTACACACAAAACATCCATTCTGTGCACGAATTAATTATAAAAGATCGTCATGTGACATACCGAGAGATTGAGGCATGTTTGCGTATTAGTTCCACTCGCATATATTCAATATTGCATAAACGTTTGGCCATCAAAACGATCTGTTCGCGTTGGATACCGCATAATTTAACAGTTGCTCAAAAAAAGGCTCGTGTCAATTGGTGTAAAAAAAAGTTGAAAGAATTCGATCGCGATGCTTCAAAAGACGTCTATAAAATTGAAACAGGTGACAAAACATGGATCTATGCATATGAGCCAGAAACTAAACAGAAGTCGACTGTATGGGTTGTTTAAGACGAGCCAAATCCAACAAAAGTTGACCTTTGAACAGGAAAGTACGAAGCACTTTGAAGCAAATGGTGGCTTGTTTCTTCGGCATAAATTGGTCATGTCGCAAAAGTGCCTTTAGTGCAGCGTCGAACGGTCAATTCTGAATTGTACACCACCATTTGTTTGCCAGAAGCGTTTAGAGAAATGAGGAAAATCAACCCCCGAAGACGGATCATTCTCCACTACGACAATGCGAGCTCTCACACATCGGTCCAAACAAGTGACTTTTTAGGCACTCAAAACATTGAATTAATGGGTCATTCGCCGTACATCCCGGATTTGGCACCCGCACGACAACATATATTGCGAGGTCAACGTTTTTCGACTTCTTAACCCTTCGAGTAGCGGCATAATTTCATGACAGACCGCGGCAACTTATTGGAATTTCTTGCAATATCGCCGCAAACGTCAAAAAGTACTATAACTATGGAACTACTATACCAATCATAAAAAGAATAACAGTTATTCTTTCAATGTTTCAGTTTCAATGCAACCATTGCGCAGTTACTGCGCAATGGTTGCATTGAAATTTTGTATATAGAATATTGAAATATCATTTTGTAAAATAATTAGATAATTATGAATATGAGAAAATCGAAAAAGTGAAAAAAACTCTTCATTTCTCACTTGTACTGGTCTTACGGAAAAATAAGGAACCCAATTTAGAAATTGTAAATACTATCGTGATCTTTATGAGATTCTCTATCAAAGTTAATATTACGTTTTGCTTTTTTACATATTAGATAAATACTCATAAAAACCAATTCTTTTTTTATGATTTCTCGAAAAAAAAAATATGATGTTTGACCATGGAATTTTACTAGAAATATCCGCAAAATGACGTATTATTGTAGCGGCCGTCTATGTTTCTATGGTAATAATGAGATATTTGTTATGAATTTTAGGAGGCGTTCGAATTAGAAAATAATATTACTGTGCGCTCCGGGAGCAAGCCGCCAATATTGGTCGTTACGTAGTCAACGGTGTTCTGATATGCAACCAAATTTGTTCGTTACGTAGCCGAAGGGTGAAGAAGTTGTTAAGACTTTCAAAAAGTATATTTTGGGGTTACCGCATTCAGAGTGGAAAAAGTACTTCGAAAATTGATTAAAACGCATGCAAAAGTGTATTGATTTTCATAAAGAGTATTTCGAAAAATAATAAAGCAATTTTCGATTATAAATAATTGTATTTACTTGTCTGTCTCAAAACTTAAGTAGCAACCCGTATTACGTATCTAAAGTTGTATGTGTTGAAAGTATCATTTAATTGCTTAGAATATCTTAGAGCCATCCACATTTTACGTAATCACGTTTTTGTGATTTTCGACCCCCCGCCCTTCTCCATGTCAGCAGACGTAATCAGAGGCCTGACCCCCCCCTTTCCCCTTCAAGATTACGTAATCTACCGAATTTGCGGAAAATGTGAAGAATCGTGAACCCAGCGTTTGTAAAGCTTTTGAAGACTCTTCCACAATGAGGCAAAACTTTCACTTTTTGTATTTCTTTTTAAACTGCCCCCATTCCTCGTTGGCTGCCGTTTAGCCTCCGGTCCCAAGAGGAGTGAAAACGCTTTTTAGCGTACCTATGTACTGAGACACTCCAGGTGTAAATCCGCCATAGTTGATGCACCATACAATCACCTAATCTTTCCGCGATGAAGTAGGAGCGTGCAGCATCTTGCGGTGTCAACTACAACGGGCGAGCCCGTCACCACAGGACGTTTTAACGATTAGTCGTTCTATCGCCCTGCAGTGAACGTAGAGACTTTGGACAGTACATTCTACGTCCAGCTACGTCAAACGGAGGAGCGTGCAGCAGCGCGGTAGTCCAGAATTGCAGCGTGCCGTGCCGCCGCTACGCAGAGCAGCCACCGGCATGCCAACGCGCGCAGGAACAGGCCCGGCCGCCCGCGCCACTCAATCGCAGACGGGCGCGTGAAATATCTACGCACATCGCACGAAGGGGTATCTTCGGCGCAGCACTGTGCTAATTCCGTACAGGTTTAGACCAAATAAATTGCCATGCGGTGACCAAAATTGATTACGTAATCAGGACTGGCACCCCCTCCCCCTCTCCACGTAACCAAGCGTAAGCCTCAGCTCCGACCCCCCCCCCCCCCCCACTCCCCCTCGGTGACTACGTAATATGTGGACGGCCCCTTATGGGAGCGATGCGCGGAGAAATATCGATAAAAACGAGACCAAATAGCTTTATGAAGTTTATGAAGACAACATAGCTCAACCCCTCAAGCCCCGATTGGCCGATATCGGCCAGAATACGATTTAGCGTGACGGCCCCGTTTGAATTTTATTTTAATTTAATTTGTTTTATTTTATTATGTTTTATTACCTTAATATGTTTTATTTTAATTATGGATACAGTGGTTTGGCAGTAATTAATATTTTGTAACAGACAGTGTCGTAATTCAATTTTTTTACTAATTTTTACTAAATTTTTTTGGGACAGCAACTTGTTAATCGTCTGAGGGACCGAGGCCTGAAGGGTTAATGAGATTTTCAATAGAGGCGACAGTTACAAACTCTCTACTACATTCTCCTTAAAATGTTTTCAATGCCCATCGCCGAGCACAAGATGGAGTGGGTATTGTGTGCACGGCGGATTTTCAAAATTCACACGCGCCGAAACCGCCTTTTTATCCTTTTTATGTCAAGCAACGGAGATATCCTTCGATTTCATATCATATACATATATATACATACATACACTAATACACATATATAATACATACACACACCCACACACATTCCGATCCACAAATATACACACACACACACACATTTTGCTACGCGCTAAGGAGTCTAAAACGAACTACAGATAAAACAACAGCCTTTATGGCATATTATGTATATTTTTATGCTTCGGGGTAGATAATTCGATTAGGAAGATTTTGAATTATATACGCGGATTTCCTTTTTATATGCGGATTTTTGATTATTCCTTGATTATTTTTATTATTCCTTTTTTTTTGTATTATTAGTGAATTATTTTTATTTATTTTTTCAATTCCTAATGCTACGTATTTAATCCGGTCTGTTTCGATTATTTCATCTTGTATCTCTTTTTAAAAAAAATATTTTAGGCCATTCAATGAATTTTATTGTAATTAATGTCATTTTCTAGATTCTATATTATAGGTAAAATAATTACTAAACTTATAAAATAAGTAAAATGGTCAAATTGTTGCCATAACAGGGAATTAATTATAAGATACACAATCTACATCATTATCACCATAAATGTGACACCATAATTCAGTCAATAAATATATTTCATTTTATTTCATTTCATTTCATACATTTATACATACATACATACACATTCACACATATACACCTACACAAATACACATACATGGTGAAAGAATGCCATTTTTAATGTTCTATTGTATTTAAGCCATATATACGTTTTTGAAGATTTAGAGGATTAGTTTTCTAGAATACTGGAATCGCGCAAACACTGAAAGAAGGCTTGGAATTGGGCGCAAGACTTCTATAAAAGAAATTTGGGGTGCGACGATCTTCAGTTATGGTTGTGACCTCTATTTATCGCAATATCTCTGGTTCTGAAACAAGAAAAGCACGTAAGGTTTATAATGGTGCTGGCTGGCTTCAGTTTCGCTCCTAAACCCATATTACTTTCTTGTCCGCTCTTCTTCATCTTTCAAACTTTTCTTGTAATAAAACAGCGTCCTTCACAGTAATTTAAATTAAACCTTAATTAGGAATATGCGCTTAAAACTCTTAATGACCCTGGCAAAGAAAATTAACAGGGCCACGATGAAAAGTATTTGGTATTCTTATTTTCAGCGGAGGGGGTACTTCACTTTCAACGAAGGATCTTTCAGCGCGGGAACGAGAAATAATTACATGCTTTTTAAGAAACCATTTTGAAGTATAATAATATTGGTCTTTAAGACGTGAGCTTGGCTTTGAGACGTGGAATTCTTTGTAAGTAGTTAATTGAAAAGTACAAAGGAGCTGTTCTAAAATTTGGATCTTTTAACAATGTGATGCAAAATAAATGATCTAGAAAGGTGACATGATCAAAGTAAGGTGACATGATACTTGGGAACGACCATATCTGAAGAACTTTTGTTTCATGAATGAGTTTCTAAGGGAATCCCATTTTATAATTTAGACTCAAAAAAGTTGCTCATTGTCTTGGACATATATGCTTTAAACTGATTTCGAAAACTTTTAGGCGCGATTACTCCCACAAAATAAGCGGTGAGTGTGTTTTACTTTAATTTAATTATATTGACTGGTTTATTCTCTAGCGTTGCGCTTAGCGACATTATTCATTTAGGCCCTAAATTAATTACAAATAATTAAAACGTGAGAACGCTCTGACTGTTACGCTAAATATGCTTTATCATTAACACCCTTATACCACCATTGCGGAAAGACAGTTTTACTGTGTGCGCGCTGCGATCGAACGTTTAGTATCTGCCAGCTTGACGGCGCATACGCACGTGAATCTGTGCTTGACGCTTCATCAACGCTGGATTTCTATTTGTCGAACCCTACAAATGTGACCCCGCCTTTTTCTTCGCGGGTCCGTTTATTTCAGATATTTTTGTCAGGTCTTATGTGGCCTTAAATTGTAAGGAAACCGAGGCTGGCAGGAGCACGAGTAGGTTGCCACAACTCAAATATCTCATAAGTTAGAATTTTGATGACTATGTCTCACCTCTAACTATGACTGTGACTGATCCTCATTACATTACGCCTTTATAAAAAAATATGTATTATTAATATTATTATAGATGGCCAAATAAATTGCTATATACACGTATATTTACTCAATCAGGCCTTTCATTTCATACTAAACACGACATATTTACATTAATTTATTGACATTTGGACATTTAGACAGTTACTTACTTGATATTTGGGCAGTTAAGGTACCATGACGCTCATAGGATGATATAACGATTCTAACAATACCACACACTTCTAAATTGGTTCAAGGGTTTAGAGGTTATGGTGGAATAAAGTAACGGAAAACATACATAGATAAACCATCAACACATTACGTAAATTTCTTGTTGGGCAATCAGGTAAAAATAAAGAGCACTTTCCTCAAATTCATTGAGTAACAAAAATTGCATCATTTTTTATGATAGAACTATATAAAACATATTCAACTATTCGTTTAACAAGTTGATATGTTTTCGAGGTGTATTTATGTAACCTTCGTAATTTATTGATTTTATAAAATTTCTCAAACTTTGGGGTTTTAACCTGTAAATTGTTTCAAAATTATATTAGAGAAATATAAATAACAAAAATCCGAATTTTCTGTTTTAATTACAATAATTTCATTATCTATCTCTATAATTGGCGTCAATCTTGTGCTCGATAGCCAGAAGCTTTTCAATCCATTTCCGCTTGCAGTATTTTCAGGCGCCCAGCCGTTTCGATTATTCCGCTCCATAAGTTCACCATGAAAGATAGTTGGGGTAGATATTCAAGAATAATGACGGCGTAGTCGACGCCACAGTGGCCACTTGATAGCATGTTACGAAGAAAATCATAGACGGGCCCTTAATAATAATATCCATTGACATAGCAGACCTATTACTGACAACTAGATCTGTCGACTACAATGGGCGAAACCGTCGCCTCAGAAAGTTTTGCCGATATTAGATCGTTCTGTCTCCCGTGAGGTGAGCGCAGAATACTTGGGATGGAAACAGTCCACCGTCTAGTTACGCCACACGCCCGTAAGAAGCCAACACCTTACCGCGAGATAACCAGGTTAATCATCCAGCGGGCCGACACTCGCGCGCATACTACCAGTTGCAACCAGATTACTCCGGTCTCTCGACTGGTTACAGGTTCTAGGTCGCTTGCGCGGTCCCACCCTTGCGTAGCGGTGATACTGTGTCTACCGAATCTATCGCGGACCACGGCATCCGTTGCCCGTCTCTTCACCCGGTATCGGGTAGACGATTAGTCGTTTCAAGAGCAGTTATTGTAAGGTGAACAACTACCCCCGCTCTATAGGAGACAGTTACTGTTTCCAGACTCCCCCGGCTGTCGGTAAGAATGCACAATCGATTGGCTGACCTTGCACGATGCGCAAACTATCCAGGAGCTCCCGAAGGTTTACTCCTAGGGAAAATAGGCACGCAAGCCAGAGTCCTACCCTGGCTCGCACTTCTGCGTGGAGGCCGCCGGATGGGTGTTAACCCGTGAGTTTGACCGACGCTGAACACATGGGTCTCAGTGGCCAAACTGCAACCGGGCCCATTAGTTCAAACTATTACTAACACTTAGATTTGGAAGTTCTTCGCCGTGCGATGTATTGGATACGCAATGGAGCACCGCTGAAATACTTCTCTTCCACAGTTAACCCGATTGGACAGCGGTTGGCGGACTCTTCCCGTGCAGGTCCCTAATGGTTCCGTGTAGCTTGGGGTCTGATGTCCTGTCAGTGTCTTCTCAGGTCTGAAATAGGAGAGTCTTAAAACGTACGTTTCGTAAGAAACGGGTAAAATTGTTGACCTGGTGTCATCTATCCTGCCGTTGGCTACGTGATCCCATGTGAGCTTGACGGGCGAATGGCGCCTCGCTCTACGGTAAATTCAAATTTGAACTACTGCTTACAGCAGGTATAGGCTGCGCAGGAACCTCGAGTCTGTGATCATACTAGAGGACGGGGAATTTCGTCCAAATCTGGTAGAAAGCCCGCGAGGCTGGCTCGCTGTATGTACTTCTCAATGTCTCGAGGTAAGGCATTGGTCACTTATGGGCTACTGGCGTAGCTCGACTATGGATCTTTATGAGATGGAACGATTACGTTATAACTCCCTGGAGTGTCGGGTTCGCTCATAGTAATTGATATCCCTAAATTTTCCGGTGCACTTCGTATAGAGAATAAGGTGATGAGACTAGTAGAGACTAGAGATGACTAGGGTGTGGCAGGACAGACGGGATGCTGGCCATATACCGGCAGCTCAATCAACTGCACTTCCCGGTGGGACATGAACGGTTCGCAGCTTAAGTCACGATGGCCAGTTTGTCATTTTTGTCTAGCCAATTTGTTGCTCAACTCCCATCCGGTAGATTCCTCGACGAGACGCATTACCCCGGAAAGTCTCAGTAAACTCTGCCTGTACTTGCATTGCGCATGTGTAAGCAGTATAGTGTATCTGCTGTGCGCTGAGGGTATTGCCTCGGACGAGTCCTCAACGGACATCACTGACAGCAATTGCGACGATATCGTTCGTTTGTTAACGTGGCTGGGCTAGGTTAGGATAATTCTTACCAAAAATATGCGGCCTGGGCATCCTTTCGTACGCCTCTTGTAGTTCCAGGGGTACGCCTTTGTGGTTGAAGTCCGACTACACTGGGTTGGCTCCCGACGAGGGAACTCCTCAACGGTCGACAGCAGAGACCCACAATTTTGCATAGGCATTCAATTATGATAGCCCCTTCCATGTTCCACCATGACATGGCTGATGAACCCTGGGTTGGTTCCCATTGAGGAAACTCCTCAACGGCCAACAGCAGAGACCCAAAATTTTGTATACGCATTCAATTATAATAGCCCCTTCCAAATTTTACCATGACATGGCTGATGAACTCTGGATTGGTTCCCATTGAGAGAACTCCTCAACGGTCAACAGCAGAGACCCAAAATTTTGTATACGAATTTCGTTTTCGTTTTCGATAGTTTTCGATTTCGTTTTCGATTTCGATTTCGGTTTCGGTTTTGGTGTCGGTTTCGGATTAGATTTCGATTTTTATTTCGATTTCAATTTCGTTTTCGATTTCGATTTTGATTTCGAATTCATCATCATCATCATTATCATCATCGGGGGGGGGGGGGGGGGAGTTAAAGGGTGGCTCTAGGTTGGGGGGGGGGGGGGTGGTAGGATTTATGAAATTATTATTCAGATGAATTAAGTTCCTGGCTACTTGACAGGAAAGTTTTGGGGTGACACAACCGACTTTTTATTTTTGTTGTAAATAATAACTTGTAAGTCGTAAGGCTGTTAAAATATTTACATGTTGAAATAAAAATGAATTATGGTATTAAAAGTTAACGTTAAAAATATGCTTTTGCATTCCAGTTATAAAATAAATTTTAAATATAAAATTAAAAAACCAAAGAACGAAATACAGGCAATAATATGAAATTATGAACAATTAAATACAAGGAATATAAAACACGAGTGCCGTTACCAAAACCGAAATACTGTGTGTATTTGACACCAAACACGATATTTTTATGTTAATTTATTGACATTTGGAGATTTGGACATTTAGACAATTATTTATTTGATATTTGGGTAGTTGAGGTGTCATATGTCACCCGGGACGACATAGCGATTCTGACAATACCACATACTTCTAAATGGGTTCGAGTGTTTAGAAGTTATGGTGGAATAAAGAATCGGAAAACATACATGGATAAAAACATTACACTCCTTTTTTGTTGGGCAGCGGTGTAAAAAAAACTATAAGTAATAGTTTTCGTACATGCATCAGCCTATCTTACTTTTCTTCTTCTCTAATAGGCGACCATTTTTACGCGTTTGACTTCCGACCATTGGCAAGAAATGATAACGACAAACTATCAATATTGCTGTAATAATCGGAAACGCTATCATGCTATACGATGTCATGAATAAAGACAGAAATTGATACATTCTGAAAACGTACGGTTACAGGCATGGGTGATTAATATCTATATGTATCTTTATGTATATTCTCTTTAATAATAATATTCTCTTTACTATTCTTTCGATGTCCCTCTTTTGGACCCCCAGCTAAACTAAAACGAGACACCAATAGTTGGAACGTATGGCATATGTTTTAAGAGAATGCACGTCAGCATTTACTGAGATCTAAATGACGTCTGGCATACATAAGGCACTGAAATATGTATGCCCAAAACATTGGCATTGTTCCTGGGTTGATAAAATATTATTTGCAGAATGTTCTGGTCTAAAATTTACATAGGCTTCGCAGTTCTCTCTTTTGTAGAATACAAATTCGTCTGTTAGTGGCAGTACTCCCCAAATTTGAAGTCTATTTATCATCGAAGAATTAAAATAGGCGAAATCACATATTTCACAGCTGCGAAGCTACATAAAAATATCACAATTGTTTTTATGTTGTAGAATATTAAATAATTAAATAATTGAATCTTTATAATAAAAACATAATAGTATATGTAGTAATATAAACTGATGATTTCTAAATGTAATTTTATTTAAATTTTTGTGAATTTATTTTGTATATTATGAATACATATTAATACTTATTCATATATAAATATATATAATTTTTTATCATGTTTTAAAATAAAATAATATTGACAATTTTCATGACATTTTCTTACGAATTTTTATTAGGTAATTAAGATATTTCTGTTACATTAAGTATGATTTTGTTTATTTATATAAATATAATATTATAGATTTCTTAGGATAATCAAAATAAATTGTCTACCTTGGAACAGGCGGCAGCCTAGTTAGGTTAAGACTTTTGTATATTGAATGTACTCATAATTTGAACTCAATAAATAATTTGAAATTTGAAATTTGACAGAATAAAAAAAAGCTATTAAATTTATTAGCTGTTGGGTCATTTTGGATTGCCCTCTGCAATTTACGGCCTATTACTACACCTAAAATGTTTGTTTTGTTGATCATAATTTCGGCGTGTTAATATTAGGCTCGTACTTCATATGCGTTAAACTATGTCAGCAAGCGTTGTATCCTATGTCCTTTAATAACACGTATTATTCTCTGTCGCTGAATATCAAGGATGTGTCATCTGCAAAAGTAATAGTATTGTCATATCGTGATGACATACATCCCGGTAGATCATTATTATCACCAGGAAGAGAAATGCTTCTAAAATGGATACTTAGGAGAGCACCTTTAGTAACAAGTAATGAATCACTCCACGTTCCGCTTACCTAATTAGGTACCAGTTTTGTAGAAAAGATTCTAGTAATTTCAATCCTTATTACCGAATTTCATAATTTTCAGTTTGCGGTAACGGAAAACATACACAGATGAACCCTAAACAAATTACACTCCTTTCCTGTTGGGCAGTAGTGTAAAAATTAAACGTTTTTGCCTCTCTTGTAAATTGACGAAATATCAGTTATCATAGTCTGACCAAATGGTACAGAAAAAATCCTTCAGTTTTCCATTGTGTCTATTTAACGACATGTGATACATTGACACAATTCTTTGTTTTGATATTCTTATTCCTATTTAGGGACATGATATCGAATAGAAAGTATCGATACTATACTCACGAGTTGTATCGAAAAAAAAGTATCGTACTCGTAAAAGTATCGACCCCAAAGTATCGATACCCCAAAGTATCGGTACTTTTCTTAGGATTCTTTGTGTTTGGTTTTATTATTGTGGATTTGTGGACATGGACTATATTAATGCACGCACGAATTGGTCAAACTACTTATAACAATAAAATAATTTATTAAATATAAATTGACAAATCAACGTTTATTAATGATTTCTTTAAACCTTCCTTAATTTCCTACTCTTCCTCTGTACAATCACTTAAAATAGAAGTTTATTTAGCCGCTTGGGCGCTAATCGGTTTCGTGTTATTGCTATTGTACTGCCTGCCTCTGAAAATAAATGTTAGGAGGGGACCGATGTTGCTGGTATTGGAAAGTACTCTTGGACGAGCTTGTACAATTTGGGAAAAACCACTTTCATGTCTTCCAATTGTTTTAATGAATCGGTTGATTGATTAATGAGATTTTTTAAAGTGTGTTTTTGGTTAGATAAAATAAATTCATATAATGTACACAAATGTGGACTCAAAAATGTAAAATGATAATCGAAATACCACATCAAAAAGGCGCTAGAAAAGTCGCATTGTTTTGTCGCTAAATGAAAATGAAAAACCGCTGTTAGTGACAAAATGTCGTTTAATCTAACGATCAGTCGCTAAATTGGCAACACTGGTTGAGTGAATGAATCTCAATGCAAAGACGATAGCATAATGAACTTTATTTCCAACCAATAAAGTTCAACTTTATGTGTACAGGTCACGCGATAAGAGCTGGCACGTTCACAGTACTCACACTAATGCAATGTCACTATACTTGACCGCGAGCGAGAGAGACGGAAAGACTTTTTATGATGCGCATCAAGTGAAAGTCACGTCGCGCGTCACGACATTGCATTAGTGTGAGTACTGTGAACGTGCCAGCTTTCGCTGCGGGACCTGTACAGTAGTGAATGAATGAAGCAAAACATCTTGTTATTTTTTAATTAGCAGTCAAAAACATGAGTCATAAAGCCTAGTTAAAAAAAATCATTCATAGGATTTATTCGATACGATACTCGCCCAAAATACTCATTGAGTAAAAGTATCGATTTAAAAAGTATCGAGTACAAAAGTATCGGTATCGAAACCAAAGTATTCGATACCAAAAAGTATTGAAAAAATTTCCGTGTCGCTATTCCTATTATTGCTCAGTTAATAAAATGTTTGTTTTCTTCAAGCTCACTTGTTTGTGAGCTTGAAGCTCACAAGCTCTTTTCTTCAAGCTCACAATAGTGCTATGCAATGATACCATAAGTGCTATGCAAACATACTATATTTAGGATTATAAACAACGATATAATATATTGTATAATCAAGGTTTAAATTAATTAAGTCTTCTTGGAGATATTCAACGTTTTGACTTGTCTTTCTTCTCTAATGAATATTACAAGGTCGGTAGCGTTCCTTTCTTTACAGCGGCTATCTACTGACAATATCATCTGTTGTCCTGCAATAACTATAGCCAGGGACTAACAGGGATTTATAAAAAAACCTTGCAGCGCGCACCATTCGCAGATGGCATGAAGACAACATGATACATTCACCACCAAAGCAGTTTTAACGAATTCACGTGCAGGCTTGAAATCAACATTTATTTCGAGCAAACCCATCTCCCTTGCCCCCCTCCTTATGACCGTCTATCGCTTTTTCATCAATAATATCGAAATTTCAACCTTCCTATTTCGCCGTCAATTGCTTGTTCGATAAAGGTTTTTTCCCTGAATGTCAGAATTCTCGCATTCTGAAAATTGCCACGTTTTATGGTAATTACGCCAGAATTTGTTGTGGCAGAATAAATCGAGCGGCTCTTTTAAAGGCTCTCCATAGTGATTGACTTCTCTTTCACGCCATATTTCTATTCTAAATATTCGATTTTCAATTTCTCTTCTCCCTGGTTGAACCTAAGTAATTAGACCTTTCTTACAAAATGTCATTCACAGTGAACACTCAAATGTTGGTATACAAATATATTATAAATGAGCTGCTGTGAAATTTACAAAAAATACAGAAGAATCATAAGTATCTGACGACATTATTCATGATAATAAACGTAGAAGCGGACTAAAACAGAACTAGTTTAACATTACGTCTTCACGTTACACGCGAAGGGCAATCAATGTAAAGTTGTCCATGAGAGAAACATTCACAATACTTTTATATGCTCGTGGCGTATTGCTGCACAAGCTTAGCGTATAGCGTATTGCTGATAGCTTACTCGTATTTGTAAAATATATTTTGTCTACATTAGACGCCTGTACTACCAAAAAATATTTTTGTAAGGATTAATGACTTTCTATGAAAACAGCGTTAATTATGAAAGTTGTATAGGAGGTGTATTGGTCTTTGCATCTCCGGAAACACCAAATATAAAAAAAATAATAGGGTTTACAAATCGCAAATCAATACAAATAAACTTACCTCGTCACTGATTTGTTCCCTTGTCACATATATTGGTGTATTTTACTGTTTAACCTTCCCGGGAGATGGCCCAACGAATGGTGAAAACTAAGTTAGAAACTGTCTACCGGTTCTTAGGTTATCGCGATCTAATAGTCGAACAGAATATCTGAAAACCGGCTGTTTTTCGTCCACGTAACACTTCAGTAGCCCCGTTTTTTTGCCCCTTCTTTTATATATTGATATATTGTTGATGGATCACAGAATATTGATGATGAAACACAGATATATCGAAACACAGAAGCCTTCATCGAATGACGTTCGAATAGTGAAACCACATAGAAATCCGTCTGTAGCTCTTGAGACTAGTGCTATCAAACAGACAACTAGAGCTGTCAATTACAAGGGGTGAACCCGTCACCTCAGGAAGTTTTAACGATATTAAATCGATCTGTCTCCCGTGAGGTGAGCACGAAAGACTTGGGACGAAAAGCAATCCACTGAATAGATACCCCACCTGCCCGTTAGAGGCCCGTCAGATGTACCGGGGAAAGGTAACCAGCGGGCAGCCTCGCCCGCTGACTACCAGTTTGGAAGGATATCTCCGTCTTAAATTAACCTTCAGGATACCTCCTGCCTCCTGACAGGTTACAGGATCGAGGTCGCTTTCGCGGTCCTCTTCTATATGAAGCGGTTATTCGGTGTCAACCGAATCTATCGCAGACCACGGCATCCTTTTCCCGTTGCCCGAATGGTCGTTTCAAGAGCAGTTGCCATATAGTTAACAACCACCCCCGCTCCATAGGAAACTTCACTGTTCCCAGACTCCCACGGCTGTTAGTCGAAGTCCTCAATCGATTGGCTGACGCCCGAAGGTTAACTCCTAGGGGAGACTACCTCCTGCCTCCTGACTAGTTACAGGATCGAGGTCGCTTGTGCAGTCCTCTCCCTTAAGTAGCGGTGGTACGGTGTCTACCGAATCTATCGCGGACCACCGCATCCGTTGCCCGGCTCTTCACCCGGGATCGGGTGGGCGAATGGTCGTTTCAAGAGCAGTTGCCGTAAGGTTAATAACTAACCCCGATCTATAGAAAACACTAGCTGACCCGTGCCCACTTCGTTGGGCGGTAAATCTTTTTACCTGTGATCAAATTATGAGTGTGGTTCGGTTAGTACTGAGTGCTATGATTTATTTCCTGACTGCCAAAAGAAAGGTTATATTTTTACTGCATATTTATGTATGTATTTGCATGTCAATTTGACTATAATACCGTTATTTGTGAGTGTCTTCTTGTGAGTGTCTTATTTGTGAGCGTATTATCTCTTCAACTATTTATGCAGTAGAAGGGAAATTATAAGTAAAAGGGAAAAGTCTTTTGTTTTAAACGCCTGAGCCGATAAATTTACTTCTTTTGATAAGAATTCGTAATTGTTGATAATATGACCAATAAACATGACCTAACGATTTGAATTATTTCAAAAAAATATAAAATAATATTTTTTGTGACCTAAATATAAAAGTTAGACATATTTTGTGGCTTTGTAGGCATTATCAAGCTCTACAACTTTTCTCTAGAACTTAATCATATATCTCTCATCGTTAAGGCTGCGTTAGTTAGAAACCTTTTCGTTCGACCGCTTATTCTCCGACTTACTTTGCAAATCCGACTACCACGAAAAAGTCTTTTAATTTTTCGGATTAATATATATCCTATGACACTCACAAATAACGTGGCTTGCTATTGGTAAACGAATAGCAAAATCGGTGCAGTAGATCCAGAGATTACTTCCTACAACGTCACAAATTTTACCTCTTTATAATATTAGTATAGATTATCCAGACTGCCCCGGCTGTTAGTCGAAATGCACAATCGATTGACTGACTCCGCACGGTGCGCAAACCATCCAGGAGCGATCAAAGGTTGACTCCTGGGGCTCGCTCGCAGGCCAGCATTCTACCCTAGCTCGCACTTCTGCGTGGAGGCCGCGGGATGGGTGTTGACTTGTGCGTTTGACCGACCTTATACAAATGGGTCTTAGTGCCCAAACTGCAACAGAGCACATTAGCTGACAGTCGGACACCTTTTGGGGGCTTTCTATTATAATTGTATAGATTATTATATCTATGAAAATCTATAAAACTCAACCCGTGCAATTATAGGACGGTTAAATTGATGATTAAACTTTTACGCAACTTCAAGAAATCGTAGTATCGCTCCGATGGGAATTTAAAAATCTTTAGCAGTGTAATTGTTGTCTGTGAAATTATTTGGTCCAATTAGTGACGAAACTTTTCCAAATATTCGAGTTGGAAGTTGGCCCCTTCTAATTGGACGCAGTTTAATTGCGAAGTCCGCCTTCGAGGAAGCGACCATTACCAACATAGAATTTCAATTGCCAAGGATATTCTCCCTCCTACGATGAAACGAGCTGATCAAAATTCATTCAAAATTATTAAACCCTTTCGATTCGCATTCTATTACTTTTAATTGGTTCAAATTGAAATGCAGATCCAAGACTGATTTAATTTATTTTGAAAATAAGTTCAACGTTTGCCAAAACTAATATTGCGGCTGTTTCTCCATTTAATTTAAACAAAATACATATTCGTTGATTTTTTTTGTTGACCATAGTTGTTTTTTTCTCTATTTCTTTCGCTGGTTTTATATTGTAATATGCGATTATTTTTGTATACGGTATTTAAATTGATTTTATATACTTATTGCTATGTATTTAATTTATTTATATACCCTATGCATATGGAAATAGTTCTGTTTTTACACGACTGCTTAAAAATGGAGTGTTATGCGGTCAGGATTCATCTATGAATGTTTTCCGTTTCTTTATTCCATAATAACTTCTAAACGCTTGAATCGATTTAAAAGTGAGTCGTATTGTTAAAATCGTGTTGTCATTTCGAGTGTCATAGGACAAGTGCCGCGAACCCGTTCTCTCATATAAGGAGAAAGCAGCGTCTTTAATATAAATCACCGCGTGCGTGTTGACATTCATCATTTGACAGTTTAGTTTTTTTTTGTTTTTTCCTCTTCGCGGCTGTCAGGAATAAATCCAGTAACGAAGAGAAATATTTGGAATATAAAGTTAGCTAAATAAATTAAATAAAGTGTTTAATTATTACACTTTACAAAATTTAAAAAAATTATCAATCTACGCAAATGTACTCGGAAAAAATCCGGTATTAATTATTGATGGAACCCTGATTTTTTATTCTACCATAACTTTTGAACGCTTAAATCGATTTGGAAATGTGTGATATCGCTAGAAGCGTGATGTTATTCCGAAAGTCATCGAGCAAACCTAAACGGTCCAAATGTCCAAATGTCAATAAATTAACATAAATATATACTGTTTAGTGTCAAATGAAAGGTCTAATTGAGTAAATTCCGGAAATGTTCATCTATCTATATGGATAAATACATAAACAAAAATATTTCATAAAAAAACCGTAATAAAAATTATTATAAATGTAATAGTTCACTTCCTGTAACAGCAAATGGAGTTGTCAACTACAACGGGCGAACCCGTCACCTCAGAAAGTTTTAACTATTAGTCGTTCTATCTCCCGTGAAGTGAACGCAGAAGACTTGGACAAAACAGTCCACCGTCAAGCTCCGCCACATACCAGTAAGAGGCCAACGCCTTATCCGCGAGATAACCAGGTATGTTACCCAGCGGGCTTACACTCACGACCTTACTTCGAATTGCGACCAGATTACTCCTGTCCCTCGACTGGTTACGAGTTCGAGGTCGCTTGCACGGTCCTCTCCCTTACGAAGCGGTGAAACGGTGTAAACCGAATCTATCGCGGACCACAGCATCCTTTGCCCGGCTGTTCCACCCAGGATCGGGTAGCCGATGGTCGTATCAAGAGCAGTCGCCGTAAGGTCCGCAACCACCCCCGCTCTATAGGAAACAGTACTGCTTCCAGACTCCCCCGACTGTTAGACTGCACAATCGATTGGCTCACGTCGCACGGTGCGCAGACCGTCCAGGAGCGCCAGAAGGTTGACTCCTAGGGGAAACAAGCTCAAAGGTCAGAGTCCTACCCGGGCTCGCACTTCATGCGTGGAAGCCGCCGGATCTTCGTGGGTCTTCGTGGCCAACTCAGCAAGGGCCCATTAGCTCCCACTGTAGCTTTCTGTAACAGCAGTACTTTTTTAAAATTCTTAATATATTTTCTTATTTTATTCAATTTATCCACCGTGTGAAGCGACTTTAGTCAACGCCACTGCTGCTTTGTAATTGCTGTAACTTATAGTAGCTACCTAATTTGTGATAATATCAACTTTACTTTCTCCGGTTGTAGGTAGATATATTCTAGTAGAAATTCTGCTTAAATGTTAATATTATTGAACAGAAAACACATTTTCTATTTGATTCATTCTATGTCAATACATTTTCAAAATTCAAATATATGATAACTAGCTTTAAGTGGCTATTACGACATGCTTTCATTGTATATTCTGAATGAATAAATTTATTTATTTATTTAAGAATGAATTACTATAAAAACATTGATTTTGCCTACAAAAATAATAGGAACGTTATTTTCTATCCAACCTTCCTCTGTACGTAGGTTCCTATTCACCCTTATTCTGTATGAAACCATAATAACAAAATGGTAATTTAAGAATTAATCCAATATTTTTCTCAGTGTGGATCTTGTCATTGTAATGCGCTACACGTGTTCCATAATATTATGAAAGTCTCTAGTTTGATATAAGTTAACACTCCGAAAATGACACATGTTAAAAACCCTTTTTTTAAATGACACTTGTATATGACACCGGGCTTAAGACACGCGCGTTATTTACGTCCCTGGCGCGACTCCGAAGCGGCTTAAAGTTGCGCGAAAGGTAACACTTTGCGCCGTAAATTTTCCCTCTCGCAAATTGTATCCCGGCCGTTATGAAACAACCCGCATACAGGCGAAATTAAAAATGTGCAGCGAGAGCTCTTCGCCGCATACAAACAAGCTTTTTAGTTCGCGCTGCTCGTTTAGTCGGGAAATCACTGCAAGCAATTTCATCCGCTGTGCAAATGCCGTAATGCGCCTTTTCACGTCGTCAGATAGAGTAGTTTTCAAGTGAGATTAACTGCTAAATGGTTGGATGGAATCAGAATGAGGATTCAAGAGAGTTCTTGGAATTGGATGTTGTAGCGGTCTCGAGGAGGGCGCATGTGCTAACGAGGTGACTGGAAATACAGGCCAAATTTACATAGGGAAGTCATTTAATTATTTATTTATCAGAAACATACAGCGTCATATGCTTAGGGTGACCTGCACCAACCGGCCTGTTAAATTCTGCTAACCGTGGTTAGCTAACCATGATAAACAATTTAACAGCTATTTAACAGCTATAACAATTTAACAATTAATCAACTATTTGGATGTTCCGGTTAACTAAAGCCGTTCAGAGTCCGCAAAAGCCATTTTTGAGTGTTAGAAAATAACCATAGACACAACTGAAATCGAGATTGCTCGCCTCAGCCAATAACAGCACAGTTCAAAATGGCGGACGGGAGGTTCTCAGCTCATCAGCTGTCAAACAGCCCACGCTTTTGTTCATGTATCACCTTCACGTCTTTCCTTATTAACATCAGATATATAGGAAAACGTTTTACGAGTGCGGTAACCAAAAAAAAAAAAGAAAACGGCGGCGCAGGTGACGCGATCAAATCTAACTTAAAAAATTGACAGCTAGCGTTTGACAGCTCACTAACTGCTGGTTAGTGGCACTAACCGGGCACCAGGGTTCCTTTAGGGAATTTAACTACCCTTAGTTTAACAGAGTATGGTGCAAGCAGTTTCAAGTATTTAACTGTGGTTAGACTCTTTAAACACGGTTATCTATCTTAACCGAGCTTGGTGCAAGTCGCCCTTAATATTATACCTACATACAGTGCAACACTAAGGCCAATCAACAGGTTTCTTAATTAAACGAGACATATTGTTACACCGCAAAAAAGAAAATAGCGCTTTTAAGTGATAGGGTAAATTTCGTGGCAGGGGATTAGAAAGCCACATTATAAATCCAATAGATATATTTAACTCATTACGTGAATAGTATCATTATATCAAGAAACATAGAAAGGACAGAAATATTGGAATTATAGAAAATGCATGTCAGGAAAACATCGCATTGAAAGTTTGCAAATAAAACGTTGTCCTACCCGAACGTTGGCTTGAAGCCGGGACAATTGCGGCTCCATACATTTGCGGCCCTGATACATTTGTCTCTTAATATTTCTAATAATGATAAAATTAAAGTTAGACATTTGCGGCCCTGACCCTATTAATGGGATACCTGCTAATATCAACTAAAAAAAGAATATATTGGTTAATAAAAAGGTTAATATTTGCAGGTATGGCAGGCAGGTGATTGGTTCTTGCGAGAGGACAGGTCTCTACCTATCTAATAGGAGTGGGCGCCAATTACATACCTACCAACTATGTCGCCGGGGAAGGTGCATTTATTACCTGCCGCGAAGTTTATATTTATATTTGACTTGGAAGTACATGCAGTACCTATCCTCTCTTTATAATACAAATTTCAATATTTTATCAATCTTTAAAGATTTTTAGGAAATAAATAAATTGAAGTTCAAATCGAAATTAAAATATGTGTATGCGCTATCTCTCTATATTTACATCTTATACCTTGCTATATTTTATGTCTCCATGTCTCTCGGGATTATAGCCATGCCCTTCTTTTCACAATTCGTCAGTTAACTGACTTTAAACGCTATTTTTTAAAAGAGTAATTCTTTTCTTAGGCTGATCCAAATCGTATGATATAATTTTTGCTGCGATCCATTATTAAGAGGAAAATACAGTTATGCTCTGCGAAGGCCAGATCAATGTTTCTTTAAATTATATATAGGATAGGTAACAAAGGTGAATGAAAGGTCGCTAATTCCTTGTATAAGGTCCTTAAGATCCCTAATCCTTATACAAGTAATTAAGGATATTGTAAGTAAATAAGTACCTAAGCCATTAATGAGATAGCTTATTCCCTTTCCTCGGGCCGATATCCCCTAATCTAACTTTTCCTTAAATTTAATGAAGGCAACTTTTATTCCATCCGATGAAGGAGGAATAATTAAAACGAAAACTCGTCACACTTTGCCTAAAATACGGCGTCTTTGATGTCGCCTTTTCGGTGGCCTAAAAACCGATATTCGTTTTCTTTGAAATTGAAAATTCTACTTTAATAAAAGTTTGTAAACGATAAAATACTCTGTGAGGGAATTTGGAAAAAGATTCGTAGTTATCAGAGGGTTGAGGATTGGTATTAGCCGAAAACCCCTTGTTGTTTTGCTATGATACCGGGCAGCCAAATAAATAAATCGGTTTGTGTCACCCTTTCCCGGCACCTTCACCCTTTCTTTTTTGTGTCTCCCCCTGCGCGCAAAACACTTAACCCTAACCCCCCAACCCTAACTCTCCCCTTTAACCCCCCATAAACTTCTCTCAACTCCCCCTATCCAACCCAACCCTAACCCCTCTCCAACCTCACGACGCCTCGCCCCCAACCTCCCCCTCTTCTACCTTACCTCTAAACCCTTTCCCCCACCCAACAAACCCCCCTACCCCCCTAAAAACCCAACCCTCCCAAAACCCCAACACCATCCACCCATCCCCCCTCCCCCTTGAATACCACCCCTCAAAACCCCAAAAGTACTTAGGTATCTATTAAAGCACTCTAGATAAGGCGGTAAAGGAACACTCGGAAGAAGAAAAATAGAGGAAAAAAAGAATATTTCCATCTGAAACTTTATACTTCCCGAGTACTTTGGTATGAATTAAAAAGTACTCTATATAAGGCGTTATAGGAACCCGCGGAAGAACATAAATATCGGAAAGAAGCTATTTTCTTCCGAAACATAAAAGGAATTGCGCAATACCTGTGCAAAAATACCTACAAGTCATATGTATATATCATTCTAGCATTACATGTTTTGTAGTATTTCTGCGGTATTCGAATGGTATTGTTCAAACAATTATGTAGTATTTTACTAAACATGGCGGTATTTCATTTTTTATTGAGTCGCTCTTATACGAGATATTTCAACCAAAATTTCACAACGTGATTTCGGTCTAACAAGGCATCTGTGTACCGAATTTCAAGTCTCTACGTGCAATAATTTTGAGAGTGACGTATGACTAGCGCGCCTTCTGGTGCACCTATTTCAACTACAATCTCTTCAACTTTTGCCATGACCGAATGATGCCTGCATGCCAAAATTTCATCTCGATCGGATGAAGCGTTTAGGCGCTAACGTGCACAGACGTCCACAAAACTTTCCTTGCCAGGAAAGTACGATCGTTTGTTTCACCACAAGACTTTTCCAGCAATAAGCCAAGGCGTCATCTCATTCAATTTAAAAATCGAATTGCAAACGCGCCGTAAAATTTGCGAGTATACATTCGAATTTCGAACGAGCGACACAATCAATGAAGATTTAAATTTCGAACGTCTGTCGCGCCATATCAAAGCGCCATAATGAAAGAGCCACGGGCTCCAAAACGTCCGGCAAAGGTACAACCTTTACTAACCTTACAATTAAATAAAAATAATTAAAAAAAAATTCAATTAAAAAATTATATATATATATATATATATATATATATATATATATATATATATATATATATATATATATATATATATATATATATATATATATATATATATATATATATATATATATATATATATATATATATATATATATATATATATATATATATATATATATATATATATATATATATATATATATATATATATATATATATATATATATATATATATATATATATATATATATATATATATATATATATATATATATATATATATATATATATATATATATATATATATATATATATATATATATATATATATATATATATATATATATATATATATATATATATATATATATATATATATATATATATATATATATATATATATATATATATATATATTGTGACACGATTGCTGTTTTCCCCGATAAGTTCGCATTGCACTTTAATTAAACAACAATACACGCACGCATAAGATGCATGCAGCGCCATCTTGATGCAATTCACAAGCTTTGCAAGCTAGGACGGTCATATACGACATACGACTATCGTAGTATCTACAAGCGTACACTTGACACCGAATCCATTGTCGGCTAGTCGATTGCCACAATTAATTACTAGGAAACGTAATTCAGTTATGAAAATGGATTTTAGGAAAAAGAATAATTTTAATTAAGTCGGTAAAAATAAAGAAAGATCAAATTATAAACCAGGATGTTAGGAAAATTAATACAATAATTTATTTGGGTATTATACAATTTTTAATACACAAAATCATGATGAACATTGATAATTAAATCCCGTACGTAAAAACGCGGACACTTAGCCACATTAAATCAGATCCGCTTAACTAGAAATTAAATCTAGTATTTTATAAAAATACTGTAACAATTATTCAAATTAATAAAATAAATGAAAATTAGGCGACCGAAAGCGTAAACGAGTCAAGTAAGCAATCAGTATGGAAGCGGTATAATTAGACGGCCATGTTTCCGGCTCTTCTTTTTTTTCGAATTCGCAATTCAGCTGGTGCGGTCGATATTAATTGAGAATCCTGTGGTACACGTAATTGGATAAATTAACCCGGTGAGTTTTGAAGCGGTTGTTCGATATTAGATACAAGATGAATCCTTATCCGTTCGGGTGGGAAGGGATGGATTGAAGAGTGAGCCGACTCCCTAGGATTGGGCATACTGACTCCTCATTTTCCTTCCCTCCCACTTATTGCTCCTGTGTAATTACAGGGATTCTCCTAGCGGATTAATCTTCTCCGTTGGACCATTCTCCCGCCGATCTACCTACCGCGTCGCAAGACGGTCGACCGCGGCCAACGTGAACATCATCGCACGTACGAGAGTGCCCCCCGTCGCATGTACATCACCCGCCGTTTCCCGTAGGAAAGCAAGGCGTAGACCGGGAAGAGGAAGAACGGGGATCGGCCAGCCGAAGAGAAACGCGACTTCGTCGAAGATCGTCACATCCTACATACCCGTGTCCCCACGTGCTTCAATCCAATAATTCTTTTAAAATCCAATACTTTGTAAGCCGACCCTGGATAAGGATTGTATCCCGGGTCGGACGCGTGAGGGGCACATCATTGACCCAGAGTCAGGTGAGTTCACAGGTTAGAATCAGCGCGTGTTTAAAGCTGTCAAACTTGGGAAGCGTGTAGGAATGTTGGATGTTATGGTACTTACGTGAATTAGGCGAAAATTCCGCTTGCTTCCGTGAATTTTCGGTTCGAGGCGGGGGGATTGTGACACGATTGCTGTTTTCCCCGATAAATTCGCATTGCACTTTAATTAAACAACAATACACGCACGCATAAGATGCATGCAGCGCCATCTTGATGCAATTCACAAGCTTTGCAAGCTAGGACGGTCATATACGACATACGACTATCGTAGTATCTACAAGCGTACACTTGACACCGAATCCATTGTCGGCTAGTCGATTGCCACAATTAAATCTTGTATTCAGTTATGAAAATGGATTTTAGGAAAAAGAATAATTTTAATTAAGTCGGTAAAAATAAAGAAAGATCAAATTATAAACCAGGATGTTAGGAAAATTAATACAATAATTTATTTGGGTATTATACAATTTTTAATACACAAAATCATGATGAACATTGGTAATTAAATCCCGTACGTAAAAACGCGGACACTTAGCCACATTAAATCAGATCCGCTTAACTAGAAATTAAATCTAGTATTTTATAAAAATACTGTAACAATTATTCAAATTAATAAAATAAATGAAAATTAGGCGACCGAAAGCGTAAACGAGTCGAGTAAGCAATCAGTATGGAAGCGGTATAATTAGACGGCCATGTTTCCGGCTCTTCTTTTTTTTCGAATTCGCAATTCAGCTGGTGCGGTCGATATTAATTGAGAATCCCGTGGTACACGTAATTGGATAAATTAACCCGGTGAGTTTTGAAGCGGTTGTTCGATATTAGATACAAGATGAATCCTTATCCGTTCGGGTGGGAAGGGATGGATTGAAGAGTGAGCCGACTCCCTAGGATTGGGCAAACTGACTCCTCATTTTCCTTCCCTCCCACTTATTGCTCCTGTGTAATTACAGGGATTCTCCTAGCGGATTAATCTTCTCCGTTGGACCATTCTCCGGCCGATCTACCTACCGCGTCGCAAGACGGTCGACCGCGGCCAACGTGAACATTATCGCACGTACGAGTTTCCCCCCGTCGCATGTACATCACCCGCCGTTTCCCGTAGGAAAGCAAGGCGTAGACCGGGAAGAGGAAGAACGGGGATCGGCCAGCCGAAGAGAAACGCGACTCCTTCGAAGATCGTCACATCCTACATACCCGTGTCCCCACGTGCTTCAATCCAATAATTCTTTTAAAATCCAATGCTTTGTAAGCCGACCCTGGATAAGGATCGCATGTCTTTTGCTCTACTTTTAATGATTCTAGTGAAGTAATCTCGCATTTTACTTTTATTGTATTCTAGTAATGGTAATCTAAATGATCAGTGTTATATTCTCGTAGGTGGGACTAAGATCCCAATAAATCGAATTCTAATAAAAACAAGTGACTTTTACTAAGGTGATTCTAGTTTCTACAGGTTACTATAGATTGCAAAGATCACCAAAGGTATCCCCCAACTATCTATGTCACAATATATATATATATATATATATATATATATATATATATATATATATATATATATATATATATATATATATATATATATATATATATATATATATATATATATATATATATATATATATATATATATATATATATATATATATATATATATATATATATATATATATATATATATATATATATATAGATATATATATATATATATATATATATATATATATATATATATATATATATATATATATATATATATATATATATATATATATTCTTTTTAGAATTGATCAATAAGATGATTATAAAGTAAATAATTATAAAAGCCACTTACATCGTGACGAAGGATTCCCTTGATCGGATTCGGGAATGCTTTAGGTGTTAACGAGAATGATGAATGCCTCTCACTTGCGGAAAGAGGAGTAGGTTTAAGTTGGGCCCATTTTTCAACTAGTAAACGCTCACCCTTCATCCAATTATCTCAAAAATTAAGCTACAATCCTTCTTTATACGTAAACTCACTCAATTTCCTATTATTTCAGGGGAAATAACAAGACAAGACGAGCTACTTGACAGATGGAAGAATTTAAAATTTCGAATTTCGTTTTTTTATTTTCTAAAGGTGCGATATAAAGAAGCTGCGATCAATATTCAGCTGAAAACTTAAAACTAAAAGCGTGACATGCCCTCATATCAATGAAAGGAAGCAGTCAGCTCTTTCCTATTAGTTGGAAAGATTACCTTTAACCTAAATGGATTATTTACAATGAACGAAACATAAAATATGTAAAAATTCAATATTTTGAAATATTTGATAGTTTTGTGTATATATTCTTTTTAGAATTGATCAATAAGATGATTATAAAGTAAATAATTATAAAAGCCACTTACATCGTGACGAAGGATTCCCTTGATCGGATTCGGGAATGCTTTAGGTGTTAACGAGAATGATGAATGTCTCTCACTTGCGGAAAGAGGAGTAGGTTTAAGTTGGGCCCATTTTTCAACTAGTAAACGCTCACCCTTCATCCAATTATCTCAAAAATTAAGCTACAATCCTTCTTTATACGTAAACTCACTCAATTTCCTATTATTTCAGGGCAAATAACAAGACAAGACGAGCTACTTGACAGATGGAAGAATTTAAAATTTCGAATTTCGTTTTTTTATTTTCTAAAGGTGCGATATAAAGAAGCTGCGATCAATATTCAGCTGAAAACTTAAAACTAAAAGCGTGACATGCCCTCATATCAATGAAAGGAAGCAGTCAGTTCTTTCCTATTAGTTGGAAAGATTACCTTTAACCTAAATGGATTATTTACAATGAACGAAACATAAAATATGTAAAAATTCAATATTTTGAAATATTTGATAGTTTTGTGTATATATTCTTTTTAGAATTGATCAATAAGATGATTATAAAGTAAATAATTATAAAAGCCACTTACATCGTGACGAAGGATTCCCTTGATCGGATTCGGGAATGCTTTAGGTGTTAACGAGAATGATGAATGCCTCTCACTTGCGGAAAGAGGAGTAGGTTTAAGTTGGGCCCATTTTTCAACTAGTAAACGCTCACCCTTCATCCAATTATCTCAAAAATTAAGCTACAATCCTTCTTTATACGTAAACTCACTCAATTTCCTATTATTTCAGGGGAAATAACAAGACAAGACGAGCTACTTGACAGATGGAAGAATTTAAAATTTCGAATTTCGTTTTTTTATTTTCTAAAGGTGCGATATAAAGAAGCTGCGATCAATATTCAGCTGAAAACTTAATACTAAAAGCATGTCACGCTTTTAGTTTTAAGTTTTCAGCTGAATATTGATCGCAGCTTCTTTATATCGCACCTTTAGAAAATAAAAAAACGAAATTCGAAATTTTAAATTCTTCCATCTGTCAAGTAGCTCGTCTTGTCTTGTTATTTCCCCTGAAATAATAGGAAATTGAGTGAGTTTACGTATAAAGAAGGATTGTAGCTTAATTTTTGAGATAATTGGATGAAGGGTGAGCGTTTACTAGTTGAAAAATGGGCCCAACTTAAACCTACTCCTCTTTCCGCAAGTGAGAGGCATTCATCATTCTCGATAACACCTAAAGCATTCCCGAATCCGATCAAGGGAATCCTTCGTCACGATGTAAGTGGCTTTTATAATTATTTACTTTATAATCATCTTATTGATCAATTCTAAAAAGAATATATACACAAAACTATCATATATATATATATATATATATATATATATATATATATATATATATATATATATATATATATATATATATATATATATATATATATATATATATATATATATATATATATATATATATATATATATATATTATATATATATATATATATATATATATATATATATATATATATATATATATATATATATATATATATATATATATATATATATATATATATATATATATATATATATATATATATATATATATATATATATATATATATATATATATATATATATATATATATATATATATATATATATATATATATATATATATATATATATATATATATATATATATATATATATATATATATATATATATATATATATATATATATATATATATATATATATATATATAATCGTTAAATGTTTATATGGTTGAATTTGATTAGGTTTTTTTTACTGGTTGCTGTAATTAAAAAAAAAGTAATAAGCACATAATATAGTGATCTGTGATTATAAACATGTAACTGAAAATGTATGCCCTATGGGTAACTTGTCTCGAACCATTTTGTACCAAAACATCTGTAACTCTAACATACAGTTATGCAATAAAGATCTATCTACCTATAAAATACACAACCAGCATACCAAATGCTGTTTGTATTTAAAGCATTAAAATAAAATAAGGGTAATAGCATACCTATGTTGGCGAAATGTTTTTTTTTGCCTCAGCCCCTATAAGCAAACCGCCAACTTATAATTCTGCCGCTTTTGTCTTTGACGAGAACGATAAGCATCTGATCATCCGGTTGGGTAAACAGCAAATGACAAAGACTCCCATTATTTTGCACGAATAAATATTCACTTAGTCAGTCGACAATCTTAAGGTTGCCTTACCTCCCCCCACTCCGTTTTACTCAATTAGCGGAGTTTGCCTCCGCGCGCGATATTTCAGATTGTTTAGGATGAATTTCAGGCGGAAATTAAATGAGAAAGTGTCTCGAGTGATGACATAGGTTTCACGCCGTTAATGACCCAGCGAAAGATAATTTAAATATACAGAGTATTTAGGAGCTTTTCTATTTTATTAAATTAGATATTACTATTTGGATACAAAAAGTTCGGTTTGATACAAAATCGGTTTGGCACAGTACATCACAACGATGCCCATCAGTGGTTAAGTGCACAAAACGTCATCTCCATATCCCTATTATGTGAAATATCCACTATTTCGAAAGCTGCCAATCAAATGCAAGAATTCTCCTACTTGTATATATGGCTGACAACAGCTATAGTTAAAGTTAAAGCGCTGTTGGTTGAAACATTAAATTTTGCATATTTTTTAAAATTAATGTAAATATTACATAATAGCCATGTCATGGTAATACTTAAAACGTGCTATCATAATTAAATGCGTATACAAAATTTTGTTTCTATGCTGTGGACTGTTGAGGAGTCCCCTCGTCGGAAGTAAAATCAGGGGTATGAAACCTGGTCATACTTACTATAAAAAATAAATTGTCGTCTTAACTGAACCAACATTTTTAACCTCGTATGATAATATTTGAGGAGTTCCCTCAATTCCTCATGGATCCCGTTATCAGAACAGGATCTTGATTAAAATGGGACCAATCTGGAGAAGAATATCCTTTGAAACAAAAACAGTATTTTTCAAATCGGTTCATAAATGGCGGAGTTCTGAGGTACCAGACATTAAAAAAAACAACCAAATTGATAACCTCCTCCTTTTTTCGAAGTCGGTTAACAACAAAGATCAGATTGGATACCCTACTATTTCCATAAAATAAAATAGCTGGCTTCGTTACATTTGGTTGCAAAATTCAACAATCCAATATTATAATTTCATAAACTGCTATCGCTATATAAAATATGGTCATCAGATTTATTTTATTCGATTTATATTGTTAAATCTATAGGTATATACTGTCAATTCATTTATAGTGATTGAATATAATATAAAATAATAATTACATTTGAATGGTTACGGCTAAGAACGATCAATATATTTTCTTTTTGGAAACGAGATATTAATGCCCTCTTGTAGCTGTTTCCTGAACGAATCGAATCATTAATCGATTTTCGAAAGAAATATCACTACCTGTTCTTAAAAGAAGAGAGAAGAAAACGCGAGACAGAAACAACGATCAATGTCTACGGTTGATGAAGGACATTGATCGTTCTTTCCTGTCAAGTCCAGAGGTGAGGTATCTTGATGATCCTCCTGCTGACGCTGAGAAGGAATTCTGTTAGGAAATACAGACCGAGGTGACTTGTCCACATTTTCGCTTTTTCCGGAGGTATAATTTTTATTTTAGAAACTGACATATCGTTTTATTACATTATTCTTACAATATAGTTTCTTTTTTCTGAGGTGGAATTTATGTATTATGCATTTAGTTTACAAGCTCAAATATCTTTGGTTTACAGATAAAATATATTTTTTTGCCACTCAAACTCTTGCTAAAACATATTTTTTTAAGTTAGTAAAATATTTAATTGGAATTACCAAAAAAATCGAACAGACGACATTGATCGTTCTATATCGTATCCCTTCATTTATTAGTCAAATTTAATAACATTCAAAGTCTCCGACATCACTTTGTGAGGAGAAAAATTAATGAAAATCTTAATTGAAAGGGCAGACGACAGTATCTCTAAGTGGGATAAATACATAATATACTATCAGAAATATTAATATTTTTGTAATTATACAAAGTTCAACAAATCAAAAACCGTCACCATGTTCGTTTTCTCGTACGACTTCAATGATTTCAATAATTGCAAACCATTCCTCACCTTCTTCTTCAACGATTCTTTTATTAAAACCCCTTTGCCACAAACGCCAGCACACAATACCTCTAAACGCCCTGCTTATAAGATATGAAACAGTCCAAAATGCCTCACGAAATCTCAAGACTCTTGCAACTTAAATTAAAGGAATAAATCAGAAACAAACCTCAAGGATGCTTTCCTACATATCCTACATAACTGGATTTAGCGTAGCTTCTAAAATATTCTGAATTCAGTAACTTGATTGTTTTACTACGAATGTATATATTATTATTGATTATATACGGTATAAGATTACTTAACTCCATAGTACGGTTTGGCAACCTACTTGAAATGGCGAAATGCAGGTGGCGCTTATTGCATTAACGGCCAAACTAATAGCAATTTATTTAGCCATCTATAATAACATTGATAATGAAGGGTTTTTAAAAAAGGTCTTATTGATTATGAAAACCTAATAATGTAACCAATGATAGCATTTAATGATTAGTACTATCTATGGCATTTTTTATATAGGCTGATTACATCACAGAAATAATACGGATACATAGAATGTCATCTATTAGTCTATCTGAACTTAAACTGCGTAATTATTACGTATTAAAACCTGTATCCCAAATTAAAAACAAACATCTTTATGTATTTACATTTAGTCTTTTACCCTAAACTCTTTAGTTTTTAGTTACATTGGGAGAAGTGTGGCCTTTGAGCTTAGCCCTATAAGCGGTCGGAATGATGGTACACCGCTTCAATTAAGGGGAGTACTTCTCTCAACAATGCGTGCTTCTTGTTATGAAACCAACGATATATAAGAGCAAAAATAGATCCAATGGGTAATGCGGTAGTGATGGGTCATTCCTGGGGCACCCGGGTTTTGATCTCAACATATCTATTTACCCGGAAGAAATCCGCTTCCTCCTCTAAATTATACTGACCACTCCGGGATCTTTGTTATTGTAATAATATCCCAAGATATCAAAATCCACTTTCGATAATGAATAAACCACAGATCTGTTATCATTAATTGGAAATATTCATTGATTCCATTTTAATTAGAATCAGAATTAACTGAAAATAGTCGGAAGGACCGGTTATCTTACTACTGATAAGAAGCAAACCTATAAAAGAGCCGTTGGCGTTGTCGGAATAACCGACTTTCTATGCGGATGCAGGCGGAGTCGGCTTCACGGCTACGCTCAAATGTTTAATATTAGAGATAGTCTGGAAGTATCAATTTGTGAATATTTTGTTTTAACCAGGAAATAGCTTTATTTTTAAAATAAGTCTATAACCACGTATAATAATAATATATCCCTCATTATATATGTCTATATATCTACAACATCTATATATTTCACCATTTTAACCCTTCGAGTAGCGGCATACTTTTATGGCAGACCGCGGCAATTTATTGGAATTTCTTGCAATATCGCCGCGCTCGACAAAAAGTACTTTAACTATGGAACTACTATCTTCTTCTCCGTCGTTCCCTCATTACTGAGGATCGTGGCCACTAGACAACAGTTTGCCTACGAGGCTCCTCCACTTCGGCCTGTCTTCTGGCGGGTCGCAGATTGTATTGACCCTTTTGTAACTTCTTTGATGAGATCGTTCCATCTGGCCGGTGATCTTGCTCTGCTTCTTCTTCCCTCCACTTGACCCCCGGAAAGCATTTTCTCCAGATTCTCTGGGTTTCTCCTGGCAACATGACCGAATAACTGCAGGACCCTTCTCTTGCACATGGTGGAGAGCCTCACTTGGATGCCGAATTCTTCCAGGACAGATTTATTGGTGCGATGGGATTCCTAGCATTTTACGCCAACACCACATCTCCAGTGCATCGATTTTGGTGCGTATCCGAGCCTTCAGGGTCCACGTCTCCGATGCATAGAGAAAGATCGAGAAAACCAGAGCTCGAACCAGCCTGACCTTAGTCCGCTTGTTTATACCCCGATTCTTCCACAGCCTTTCTAGCTTGCTCATGGCTGATCTTGCCATCTGGCTTCTGCGTGAAACCTCATTTTCGCAGTTTCCGTCGTTGCATATCATGGAGCCCAGATAGACAAAGTCTTTCATAGGTTGAAGGTTACTCGGTGCGTTGCATGGTTCCAGTCCTGTCCACAAACATGAGTTTGGTTTTGCTGCTGTTCATGTGCAGTCCATACTCCTTGCTTTCCTTCTCCACCCTGCGTAATAGGGTCGCCAACTCATTTTCATCGGCACCTATGATGGTCGTGTCGTCGGCGAATCTTAGGTTGCTGATTCTGAGACCTTCAAAGCGAATTCCACGCTCCCATTCGTCTAGGACTTTTCTCATTATATGTTTGCCGATCAAATTGAAGACTTTCGGATATAAGATGCACCCTTGTCTAATGCCTCTCTCAGTTTTTAAGGAATTCGAAAGCTCATCGTCCAACTTTACTCTCGAAGCGCCTTCTATGTACAGACTCTAAATGAGGAATATAAGGTGGTTTGGGATCCCCATATCGCGCATAACATCAAACATCTTCCCCAGTCTACGCAATCAAAAGCTTTGGCATAGTCAATGAAACAGAGAGCCATTGGAATATTAAACTCCCTGCATTTCTTTATAAGTTAGCGAATGTTGAAGATTTGCTCATGCGGGCCTCGTCCTCTTACGAAACCGGCTTGCTCAATCGAGATTTGTGGGTCTATGAAGCAATCCAGCCTTTTGTTAAGAATGATGAGGAGAATCTTGCTTGCGTGAGAGATAGCGAGATCGTACGGTAATTGTCACATTTTCGAGTCGAGCCTTTTTTATGCAATGGGACCAAGATGGATTCGGTCCAATCTTCAGGCCACTCTCCAGATCTCCACACGCTCTGGCATAATATATTGTGTATAACACGAACACCATCCTCACCCAGGTTCCTCAAATGTTGCGCCGTAATTTTGTCACCTCCACATGCGCGAGATAGCTGCACGGACTTCCTCCAGAAGTATATCAGGTTCACGTTCCGGACATTCGTCCATACTGTGTTCATGCACCTCGTTATGTTCTGGGTCACGATATAATTCTTCGCAATAAGTTCGCCACCTCTGGAGAATCTGCTCCGGAGGAACTACTATAGCAATCATAAAAAGAATAACTGTGCAATAATCGCATTAAAAATATTTAGATATTAACTCATAAAAACCAATAAATTTTTTGATGATTTCTCGAAAAAAAATGTGATGGTTGACAATGGAATTTTACCAAAAATAACCGCGAAATGACGCACGAAATTATTCTAGCGGCCGTCTGTGTATCTATGGTAATAATGAGGTATTTGGTATGGATTTTAGGATTAGAAAATAATATTACTGTGCGCTCCGGGAGCAAGCCGCCAATATTGGTAGTTACGTAGTCAACGGTGTTCTGATGTGCAACCAAATTTTGGTCGTTACGTAGTCGAAGGGTTAAGATATATCTTTCATCTATAATCATATTATTAATCTATACTAATAATAAAGCCGAAGAGTTTGTTTGTGTTTTGATTAAACGCGCTAAACTCTGGAACTACCGGTCGGATTTTAAAAAATTCTTAGGAAATTCTTTAGGAAGGTTATAGGCTATTTAAAATCTTTACGAGTCGTAGAAGCCGAGCAAAAGGAACGCTAAGCATAAACGATGTAAAGGCGCGGGCGGGCGATGCGACGTGGTTGCTCAGGGGCTGTGGGCGGCCGCCAAACAAGAACTGAGCATTACCGAGAAGAGCCGAATTGTGCATGCCTTATCTAGATCAGGTTGCGCCAAAAATCAGTATATACTTATTAGTCCCCTTTCAAATGTACAAATATAGGCTCCCGTGTGCTCCTTCAGTATGCAAGTGTGGAAGTAGTCTTAATCTCTTCGTTTGACCATGTAGAAACATAATTTTGATGGTGGCACTCTCAAAAATGGTGCGTTTGGGCGCTGCGGGCCAAAAACAAAATGGCCGCCATTAAAAACATGTTTTCCTATTTATATCAGTAACCGTTGAAGATACGAAAAAATGTTTTTACAAAAAATGTAGCTTCACAAATTATACATAGAAAAGGTCCTTACAACTTTCTTTGTATAACTAACCGTTGTCTCAAAAAAATTACTTTTGTAAAAAGAATAATCAAAAAATATAAATTTTAGGGTTTTGCAAGTGAATAATCATATGTACGTCAATGAACGAGAAGCCTACTACACATTTTCCAACTTGGGCTGGCTATAACAGCCTCTTGATAGATCAGCAGAAGCCTGTGTCAAGAGTTACCATGCTACCTATGATCCCAGAGTCACCAACTAATCAATCAGTGCAGCTTACTGTGATGAAACAACTGGAGAAACTAAATAGTTCAGTCCACTATACAAGTCCCGATGTAGAAGCCACTAAGAAAAAGGTAGTTGTCACAGTTGACATGGCTCTTTACAAACCAATAAAACAGCTGGAAATGGCTGTAAATGAATATAAGGAGGGATGGCTTCTGAAGCCTGGTGAGCTACATATCATAATTGCTCAGCTCCGGACAATAGGAGAGCTCATTGAAGGTTCAGGTATACCTGAATTGTGGGTTGAATGTGGATTATATTCAGCAGCAACAATGAAACAAATTCTAGATGGTAAACACATCAGAAGAGGAATTGAAGCTCATATATCTACTGCCTCTACACTAACTAACCTACTCTTAGAAGAATTTCAAAAAGAATTTCCAGGGCAGCTAGACTGTTTGAAGCCTCATCTCCAAGAACTAGTAGAAACATTAACAACTAGTGATAAAAAAGAGCTGAAAAGGGTAAATTCCACAATAGTTTCTTCCCTACAAGAAAGAAAGATTATTCAAAATATTGAAAACTTTTCAGCAACAAAAAAGCAAAAGCATCCTGTTTTCAAACTGCTTGCACGTATATGGATATGGTGCAAGTAATGATGAATTTCATAAGAGCTGTAAGAACATCTGATTGGAAACTGTATTTAGCATCCGTCCACGAGTTTGTTAAATACTTCTTTACATTTAATAGACTTAACTATGCTAGAATGATCACCTTATATCTTTCAGAGATGGAAAACTTGAAATCAACAGATCCAGAAATCTGGAAACAGTTTATGGAAGGTAATTGGGTAGTGAACAGAAGTAAAGTACCATTTTGTTCTCTAGGTGCGGATGAGGCTCTGGAACACCAAAATCGAAAACTAAAGGTACATGGAGGACTTGTGGGTATAACACTCAATGAGAATGCTCGAAATCGATTCTTCCTTGCTAATTCGGAACTAACTAGAATTGCATGTGAAACTGAGAAAATGATTGGATTAAAAAGTACAGAACGAAGTCAACATCACGAAGTGTCAGTAAAACTCCAACAGCGCTAGGGCGATAATGTGCTTACACTAATGGAAGCATTTAAAAACTCAACAAATCCCTTCCAATATAAAAGTGATGACCTCATTCATATCCTCACTCAGCGAGTCTTTCCTCAAGAAGTAAAAGTGTCTTTAGACAGTGTTGCCGAAGTTGGTAAAGATCTCCATAATATTTTCTTAGATCAACGAATTCGTTCAAACACAATTACGTTCTGGGCTCCCATGAAAAAGAATGTCATAAAAACGTGTAAATCTGTAGCTAAGAAGATTAAAATTACCATCAAAGACAAAACCGTTGCCATTAAGACAGACTTATCTCTCATTTCAAGATTGTTGATAGCTTCCAGAAGCAGACCTGACATAGATTTGAGGCACAATTTAAGCAACTACGAGTTTTCAGCACTACCAAAGTCGTTGTTTGCAATTGACGGGAGTATGCACCATTGTCTGGCTAAGTACAAACTTACAGATGCTCTAGAATCAATCCAAGAGAAACCTGCTGAAGAAAACGAAGATGATAATACGTCTACAGCTCATGATGTTCCAGTACATAATGACGAGCTAAATGGAAAATCTGTAATAGTAGATGGCATGGCACTTCTTCATACCTACCACAAACCTACAACAGTGAAGACATGTAATGACCTCGGTGTGAAATTCAGCCAATGGATCGGACAAAAATTCAATAACTATAGTGAGGTACATATAGTTTTTGACTCGTACAAAGAAAACTCATTGAAGAAAGCGATGCGAGACATACGGCAAAAAGGCTCTGATCCAATCCAATACAAAGTCAGGCCAGAAACAAAAATTGAAAGCATACCAATGCACAAACTATTGGCCCATGATAAGACGAAAGACGAACTAACCGAGTTCCTTTCCAATCAAATACTCAAATTCGGTGAGACCAACAACAAGAAGTTCGTACTCAGTTGGAGAGACAAGGCAGCGTCATCACATGGGGATGATGTATCCTGTCTTTCAAGCACGCAAGAGGAGGCGGACAGAAAGATTATATCACATGCAGCTTATTTAGCACAGAAAGGAATTAAAACTACTCACGTGTTCTCCCCTGATACTGACGTCCTTATTCTAGCACTAAGGCGATATCCACAACTTTCTAAAGATTTTGCTTTCTATCTTGGACATGGTATGAAAAGGTTTGTTCAGATAGGGTCAATTTACAGAGCACTTGGACCTCTGAAAGCCTCTGCACTCCCTGGACTACATGCACTTTCAGGAGCTGATGTAACAGGGTCATTTGCTGGCAAAGAAAAAATAAAGTAGTGGTAAGCTTTTAATTCAGCAAGTGATACGATGATAGAAGCTTTGGCTAAATTGGGGACAACACTGTTACTCACTGAAGATGTGAGGGCTAACTTGGAAGCACTCATTTGTCAGCTATACATCCCCAAAACATCATTGACAGACATAGGAGCAGTGCGATGGTTCTTGTTTACTAAAAAACAACATCAAGATGAGAACCTTCCTCCAACAAAATCAGCACTAAATCCAGCATTGCTACGGGCTCACCTTCAATGTTTTGAGTGGAATCAGGACCTAATTCAGCATCCTAATAACCCGTCACCCTCAGATTTTGGATGGCAGAAAATAGGTAGTGCATACGAGCCTGTTGCTTGTACCAACCCCTGTGCACCAAAGCTTATCTTGGAGCTTTGCCGCTGCTCATGCTCAAAAAGACGTTGCTGTCCTCCATGTACGTGTCAGTCAAATGGACTCCGGTGTACTGAAATGTGCAAGTGCGAAGGTGATCCTGACCATTGCGACAATACGGGAGAATGCGAGGAAGACAATGATGAAGATCTAGGTTTAAGTGAAATTGGCATTGACAGTGATATTGATTGTATTTGAAAATTTAACAAATGTAATATTGTATTTCTTCAACAGTATTGTTATTACAAATTAGAGCTTTTCAAGAAATGTCTCTTTCGTCTTTCCAATTCCTACATAAAAAAAAAAATAAAAATGGTATATTTGTTAATTTATTAAAGTTTAATACAGTTATTATTGTAATAAATCAGGAAACATGTAAAAAATTTCAAAAACTTTAAATATGTGCTTGCAAATCCCTAAAACTTCGATTTTTTCATTTCTTAATATTTCTTTTTACAAGAGTAATTTTTTTGAGAAAACGGTTAGTTATACAAAGAAAGTTGTATGGACCTTTTCTATGCACAATCTGTCAGGCTACATTTTTTATTCAACAACATTTTTCGTATCTTCAACGGTTACTGATATAAATAGGAAAACATGTTTTTGATGGCGGCCATTTTGTTTTTGGCCCGCAGCGCCCAAACGCACCATTTTTGAGAGTGCCACCATCAAAATTATGTTTCTCCATGGTCAAACGAAGAGATTAAGACTACTTCCAAACTTGCATACTGAAGGAGCACACGGATGTACATTTGATAGGCGACTATATAGTGCAGTCGCATGTACAATGTAAAATGTTATTAAATAACATGTATTAACTAATAAGTAATACAAATTATTCATTGTTAATTATAATTTAATGATTTAATAACTTTATTCAGGGCATTATTCACCGAGATCCACAGTTGACATTGAATTACAGTATGTATGGCTGAGCGCTGCGCGCTCTCCGCCTTCTATCTCAAAAACGGTTGAGCGCATAAAAAAAATGTTTGGAACAAAATTTGTCGCAAATTTTATGATCTATAATTTTTATCATAGATGTTAACATCATTGGAGCTATAGAAACCTAGATAGTAGCGAAAAACCGATTTTTGTGACCTTTGACCTTAAATATTTTACGACGCAGAACGACATTTTATGAGACTTTGAGACAACTTATAGAAGGCCAAAATGGAGGTGTATACAAGCTTCCAGCTTATTATCTCTCATTCCGAGGTGAAACCCTAATTTGACTGTACTATTATATATAATCGGCATAGACTAAAATATTGTCTATGCCGAAGTACCAACTCTACATTATTTGAAACCGCTGGGCACAGCTAGTCTTTAATATTAATATCTTTCAGCATCCAAGTGCTCCCAAGTGAGTATATTGATTCAACTATGAGACTTAATACTCGTGGATATTGGCTCGCTCTGTTAGTTATTTCTACGTCTTCATATTTAATTCGTTTCTATCATGGAGGTGAATTAAATATTTATGTAGAAGATGTAAGGGGTTTGCGAAGTAACATTAAATAACTCTGAATAATTTACTAACGCAGATTTTAATATTACTTGTCTAACGCAGAAGGGCCACACGGAAAGTTTTCCGAACGAATAATAAAACATCGGCTGTGTTACCCCAAGATTGTCCCGGCAAGTAGACAAGCCCCCCGCCAAACCGCCCCACCCTCTTTTCCCACGCCAACCCTACTTCTCCTCGCGTTCTAATTCTAGTTTTTTATATTTATAGTATTTTATGGTTGCATTTATAGTATTTTATGTTGCAGTTCGGCCACTAAGGCCTATGTTATTTAAGGTTCGGCCAAACTCACGGGTTAACACCGATCCAACAGCCTTATACACACAAAAGTGCGAGCCCGGGTAGGAGTTCTGTCTGCTGGCCAGTTTCCCCTAGGTATCAACCTTTGGGCGCTCCTGGGCGGTTTGCGCATTGTGTGACATCAGCCAAGCGATTGTGCATTCTGACCGACAGCCAGGGACAGTCTGGAAACTGTATTGTTTCCTATAGAGCGGGGGTAGTTGTTAACCTTACGGCAACTGCTCTTGAAATGACCATTCGGCTATCCGATACTAGGTGAAAGGCTAGACAAAGGATGCCGTAGTCCGCGATACATTCGGTAGACACCGTATCACCGATACTTAAGGTAGAGGACCGCTCAAGCGACCTTGAACCTGTAACCAGTCGGGAGGCCAGAGAAATCTGGCCATAGCTGGCAGTGGGGGCCCTTGGTTTGCCTGCTGGGTTAATTACCTGGTGCTGGGCGGTAAGGGTTGGTCTCTCGATAATAGAGTGTCGAAGTTTTTACGCTCACCCCACGACTGAAAGAACGATCAGATATCGTTATACCAGACTGGGGTGACGGGTTCGCGTGTTTCAGTCGATACCGTTCAACTGTATTGAATTTGCATTTTTTCAAAAATGATTTTAGATAATATTCCAACCGACATATTACAACGTGGTTGCGATCCACCAAGGCATCTGTGTAGCGAATTTCAAGACTCTAACTGCAATATTTAGAGATTGAAATACTCCAACGACTATTCCTATAACTAGCGCGCCCTCTTGTGAACCGATTTCAACTGCAAGTTTTTAAACTCTTGCCATGACCGAATGATGCCTTTGTGCTAAAGTACAGCTCAATCGGATGAGGCGTTTAGGCGCTATCGTCGAAGAATACACACATACACACAGACACACGCTCTCACACACACAGACTCAACACATACTCACAGACAGACTTCAGTCTGGAAATAGTCCTAATCGTCTCGGTGGGTCTAAATGGATATTTCCGTCGTCATTTATTTTTTTTAGCGCGTTCACAGTACTTTCCCTTGGGCCGGGAAATTAAAATACACTAAATTGCTAAAATACATTGTATTTACAAAATACAATACATTGTAAATTACATTGTATTGCTTCTCAAAATATTCTCCGCGAGCGTTAATATAAATTTTCATACGTACAAATCAAATTTATTACCATATACCTATTCCACTCCCTCGTAGTCACCTCGAAAACGTGTTTATCATATTTTTGACCTCGAAAAAGTATTAATGGACAGCCAGTTCTAGCGATGAAAATCGTTGACCGCGGTTCAAAATTTTTGGAAACAAAAATAAATCACAAGGAGCCAAGTCGGGACTGTAAGAGGGAGATAATAGGCCCTGTTGCAGTCGTATAGGGTCGGTCAAACGCACGGGTCAACACCCATCCGGCGGCCTCCCATCAGTTAACCTTTGTGCGCCCCTGGACAGTTTGCGCACCGTGTGGCGTCAGCCAATCGATTGTGAATTTCCTATAGAGCTGGTGTAGCTGTCAACCTTACGGCAACTGCTCTTGAAACGACCATTCGGCCAGCCGATCCCGTGCGAACAGCCGGGCAAAGATATATTCCGCGATATATTCGGGATAGACACCGTATCACCGATACATAAGGGAGAAGACTCCGCAAGCGACCTCGATCCTGTAAGCAGTCAGGAGGTAGTAGGTGTGTTGAAAGTTAAATCCAGACGGAGATATCTTTCCAAACTGGTAGTCAGGGAGCTAGGATACCTTTACCGGCCCTCTGATTCTTTTGAAATGGTATTAATCTCGGGCAGTTAAGACGGCCATACTCGTGACCACTGTTCGGGTATTTAATGGATTGGCTTCTGTCTCCATCCACCTCGTTGGAGTAAGGAAACTGTCAAGAACCAATGTTTCAACGCAGCTACGGACGTTATGTATAACGTTATATATATATATATATATATATATATATATATATATATATATATATATATATATATATATATATATATATATATATATATATATATATATATATATATATATATATATATATATATATATATATATATATATATATATATATATATATATATATATATATATATATATATATATATATATATATATATATATATACATATATATATATATATATATATATATATATATATATATATATATATATATATATATATATATATATATATATATATATATATATATATATATATATATATATATATATATATATATATATATATATATATATATATATATATATATATATATATATATATATATATATATATATATATATATATATATATATATATATATATATATATATATATATATATATATATATATATATATATATATATATATATATATATATATATATATATATATATATATATATATATATATATATATATATATATATATATATATATATATATATATATATATATATATATATATATGCTAAGGACGGCTACGGAAATTCTAAATATATATATATATATATATATATATATATATATATATATATATATATATATATATATATATATATATATATATATATATATATATATATATATATGCTAAGGACGGCTACGGAAATTCTAAATATCGAAAAGCCTATCAATGCCAGTTACATATGAACGTAGCTTTATTCGGGAGCTAATGGCAACTAGTTGCAGTTTGGCAACTAGACCCAGTATAGGGTCGGTCAAACGCACGGGTTAACACCCATCCGGCGGCCTCCACACAAAAGTGCGAACCAGGGTATGAAGTTGACCTGCGGGCCAGTCTCCACTATGAGTCAATTTTCGGGCGCACCTGGACGGTTTGCGCACCGTGTGGGGTCAGCCAATCGATTGTGTATTCCGACTAACAGCCGGGGGAGTTTGTAAACAGTAATGTTTCCTATAGAGCGGGAGTAGTTGTTAACCTTACGGCATTTGCTCTTGAAACGACTATTCGGCCACCTGATCCCGGGTGAACAGCCGGGAAAAAGATGCCGTGGTCCGCGATAGATTTGGTAGACACCGTACCATGGCTACGGAAGAGCCGGTCCACACGATGCGGTGCCGCACCGCAAAGATTTCGCCGAATGGGTGTACACACGTACAGTGCACGGCGCGGCGCCGCAACGTTACTACGACGCCGCAGTGGGCGAATAGTAATGTAGTTAATTGTACGTATAACTAGTGAAATGAGGTATCTTCTTCGTTGGTACTCATTTTAAACACTTCGATTAAAAAATAATAAAATACGTGAAAACAAATGAAACAGGCAAGCATGTACCCTCCTTCGACTGCACTTAACAACTGAGCGGTGCCGCTCCGGCGCATATTTCCGGTTTGCGTGCGGTGCGACGCCGGAACACACCGTGTGACATACCATGGGTATTTGTATGTAGGACGCCGTAGCGGCACCGGCCCTAAGGGAAAAGACCGCGCAAGCGACCTCGTTCCTGTAACCAGTCAGGAGGTAGGAGGTGTGTTGAAGGTTAATTCCAGACGGAGATATCCTTCCCAACTCGTAGTCAGGGGGCGAGGCTGCCGGTAGTTTACCTTTCCCGGTGCCTCGCTGTAAGGCGTTGGCCTTTGACGGGCGAGTGGCATAACTAGACAGTTGACTGTTTTCGTCCCAATTCTTCTACGCTCACCTCACGGGAGAAAGAACGATCCAATATCGTAAAATCTTCGCTTGTTGTAGTTGTCAGCTCTAGTTGTAGCTTTATTCGGTGCTCCATCCATTGAAGACACCGATAATGCCGAGGTAGCCTCCGTAGAGGCGGTTCAGCACCCGAGCGCAAATTGCCAGAATGCCTCGCGCAATTCTACTCCTAAATTATACGCCTGTTTGGGACGTAATGATCACTTGCGCGTTGATAATATCCTCGCCTGTCCATAAGGAAGGGAGCGGAGCGCGGTCGCCCGCGTGAAGAAAAGTAAAAAAAAGTTGCCAAAGTCTTGAGGGAGTCCGTCTCCCGCTATTCGCGCGAATAAAACCGAGGAGGGTTTCTATTACTTTTTAGTGCGTCCCGTTCACGAGTTGAAATTGCCGCGAAGGCTCTGTCGCCGAGTGATAAACGGCATAATCAGGAGAAGATCGCAGCGTTACTTACTTACAATTGCCGGGAGATACTAATTTGGAAATGTCCTAATACTTATACTAATAAGACAATTTCCGCTGAAGCAGTCAGGAAACAAAAAGCCAGAGCTTCGGAATAAGAAAGGAATCCAATTGAATAAAAAAAAAACGCTTGTGTCTCCCCAACATTTCCCGGCAAATAGACGAGTACTGACTTCATGTGAGTATTAATTCATAGATAAAAACGATGAGGGCCCTCTCCCGGCCGGCGGTCGAACCCGATTGGGTTCCATTGCGACGCCTCAGTTGGCGTGGTTCGTTTCTCGAGTAGCCTCGGGCGGCTCGGCGTTGAATTTAAATATCATGACATATTCAAACCAAAATTTCACAATGTGATTTCGGCCCTACGACGCATCTGTGTACCGAATTTCAAGACTTTAAGTCTAATATTACGAGATTGAAATATTGAACTTAACGACTTGAAGTATGTCTAGTGCAATATTTGAAATATGACTGATGCGTTGCAACCACAACCTTTTCAACTATTACCATCACCAAATGATGCCTGCATGCCAAATTTCAGCTCAATCGGATCAAGCGTTTGGGCGCTATCGTGGTGGAATACACAAAGACAGACTTCAATCTGTAAATTGTCGTAAGGGGAAGCCTGATTTAGATGGCCAAACAAAACTCGTTTTTCATGTTTTTTTTAAAAACTAAAATTGAAATATATTCACGAATCTCTTACTCTGGAATTGATGATAGTCTGAGATTGCTGTAAATTTAAATAAACTTATTACTTTTGTTTAGAGAAAACTTTAAACGGGTTTTTCTCAAAATCATATTCTTCACTTTTGCGCCGTTGAAAAATAACTACTTTACGGATCGAGTTTTTCCAAAAACGAAATTCTCTTCTATATGAATCAAAAAAATACCATATAATTGTTTTTATATAATTTTTGAACTAGTTAGGCACAAAATTTTGAAGCAAAAAATCAATAAAAAAACATCTGTGAGAAATTAAAAAATTATAACTTTTAGTTACTTATAAATAGTTTATCTACAAAATACATATGTAAAAATTTATATCTTAGTTATTTCGTTTTGTTACAGACAACATTACGCTCGGTATTACCGTCGAAAGCAGTTACCGTCATTTCTACAGTGGTTTCTAACATTTGCAATCTCAAAATAAAATCTCTACTATTACAAAAAATATTTTTATATTTCAAATGTTAATCAAACTGATAGATTATTTTTCAAATTTATCTTTCAAATGTTAAGCAATATTGATCAGATTGACAACTTTTAGTTAAAAAAAAAACATGAAAATAGTTTTTTTTGCCTTCTAAACCACGCTCCCCTCTTAATAGTCTCAAAGGGGCTTAAAATTGATATTTCCGTCTTCATCTCGTTTTTTTAGAGCGTTAACAATACTTTCCTTTGTGGACGGTTGGCTGACCGGGTAAGTAATATAGCTACAATGGCATATTAACAATCATACCTCGATTTAAAATAAATTTCCATACAATGATATTTGATATCATTCTATATAATGATATTCTACTTTCCAGGCCCACCAACTATCCCTCTCAATCAAGTCAACCTCCTTCCCGAAAAGATATCACGCTCAAACTCTTACCAAAAGCCCTTGGCTACTTGCCGGGGAAAGTTTTGGGGTGACACAATAGATTTTTTAGCACTTAAACTTTCGGAAGCCAGTCATTCCACACAAAATTTTCGAAACCCTCGAAAATTTGTTTGTAGAAGGTGTGTGCAAGCATACTAATATATGTATAAGAGTGGCTTATTTAATGTCAGGCTTCAATGACAGGCTTTCACCACAATGGAGGGGAAAATAGAGCCGATAATTGAATAATTACGGATATAATACGAATAATAATTTCGAACGGCGTAAGTTATAATCGGCATAAGAACATGTTTTTTAAAGAATTATGTATCTACACTTGCGAGCAACTAAATCGACTCACCCCCTCAGTTCGGATAAAAACTAGTTTTTTTTTAAAATGACTAACCGGATGTACACCAAATATATACTTTTATAAAAACATAATTATTTATCTTTCTAATAACACATTTTTTATAAAAATCGGTTCAGAACTTTTTAAAATAATAATAACTGAACGCAAGTATTGGAAAGTACGCTATTCGTCGCAAAAAGTTTTCGCGTCTTAATCACTCATAAATCCTCCCGGAACAGGATTATTTTTAGCAGTCACTTGTCAGTATGTAGTTGACGTGAAAAAATCTCCGTAAGCCAAACTCACTATTATCGTAAAAGTATGGATACTACACCAAAAAAACCGCTCAGGTCATTGCTTTATTGCAGCAGGGTCTTAGTCAACGTACAGTTGCTCGTCAAGTGGAATTTAGTCAGTCTCCTTGCTCAAGAGTAAAAAGGAGGTTTGAACAAACTGGTACCATCAATCGGAGACCAAATAGCAGCCGGTTCCGATGCGCTTCTGAGAGAGACGACCGTTACATCTCTTCGACGTTACTGCAGAATCGCGACCTCGCTGGCGTTAATGTACAGCAGGAGCTGAGACAAGTTCAAGGGGTAGCTGTCAGTCAGTGAACGATCAAAAGACGCTTGAAAAAATCCAACCTCGTTCCAAAAAGACCTGTCACAGGCCATAAATTGACCACACGCCACCAGCAAGCGCGCCTTTAATTTTCTCGAGAGGACGTCAGTTGGAGCATATAGCAATGGCGGTCAGTTTTATTTAATGACGAAAGCAGAATGTCTCTGTATGGCAGTCACAGAATAGGCTGGGTCTCCAGGCGTCCAGGTGAGTGATTTTCGCAGTGCTGCTTCGCTGTAACAGTCTCCTACGGCGGCGTTTCCTGCATGGTGTGGGCTGGCATTTCTTTAGAAGGAAGGTCCAACATCGTTTTCGTGCCAGGGGGAGGTCGGAGAGAATGGCTGAATGCTGAACACTATATCAAATTATTGTCCTGGATTATGTCATACCGTATGATGGATTTATTGGAGAAAACTCTGTTTAATACATGATAATGCACGGTGTCACACATCGTGTATCACTCGGCGATTCTTAGATGAAAATGGTTTGGAGACGATGGACTGGCCAGATCTCAGTCCAGACATGAATCCCATTGAGAATTTGTGAAACGAGCTGAAACGAAGAGTCCGAGCTAGAAATCCGGCAACTTCTAATATCTACGAGCTCAAGACAGCGTTGTTAGAGGAATGGGATGGTATTCCTCAAGACTTGACAAAAAATCTGATCAGGACGTTGAGGAGCCGCATGCGAGCTGTCATCTGGGCAAGGGGGGGTAACACTAAATATAAATTTATTTAGCGTTCCTTCTTAGGTTTGCATTTTCCGTTTTAATTTAATTTTAAGTATCTCCAGTTTTCTTCTCCTGAACATTGATTTGACTCCCCTTTTTGAATATTCTTTAATAATAAAAAGAAACCTAAGCGAATTTTTATGATGATATTAACGGACAGCTAACAAACAAGGGTTTTAAAATATTGATATATAATTGTATGGATCTACTTAGCCATTTCTGAAAAAAAAATTTTTTTTTCCGCACTGACGGGGTGAGTCGATTTAGTTGCTCGCAAGTGTAGTTATAAGTTCATGCTGTTACTTACCTAAATAAATAAAATAAAAAATAAAAAATACGAAAATCGCCGAACGGCGTGCGCTGCCACCCAGGGGTTAAAGCGTTGAATGTATATACAATTATATAAGTGTATGCCTTGCGGGAAAAACTGCGAAGCTAAATTGAAATAGCGTATCTGTTCTGTATATGTAGAAATACGCAGCTAACAATATTTTATTTATTTTTGCAACACTGGATGCTATTGTCCTTCTTCTTTATGGGTCTCTTTTTCTTTAGAGCCATTGTCTCAGGTTCTTCGGCTAAGTGCTCCCGCCTATTCCTAGACCTCTTCATATTGCCGTTGATGAGTCATAGAAGGTGGTATTTAAGGTCTGTCATAACGTGGAAATTCGTGAGCAGTTCCAATTTTAACTGTCCTGGTAAGGAAAGTATTGTGGACGCACTTCTGCGTGTCTGTGTGTCTGCCTTTGTGTATTCCTTCACCATAGCGTCCTTTCCCCAATCACCCCTCTTTGACTCTCTCTCCCTTCTCTTCCCCAACCCTCTCTTCCTACCACCACCTTAACTCACCCCTCACCCACCTCACTCCAACAAATACCGCCTACACCCGCCCATCCGTCACCCCCCTCCCCAGCATTTCACTATCAGATAACACTATCATTTTTTAATTTTTCCCTTTTAATGACATATCTACAGACCGAGAGCTTTTTTTAGACACGTCAACCAAATTTTTACTCATAGACGTTCTCTCAATTTGGCGGTTAACAGAAAAATACGTTTATTTTTTTATTTTATTTTTGTCTTGTAATGACTTTTTTCTTTTTTCTGTTTTGATGACACATCTACAGACCGAGAGATTTTTTTACATAACTTAAATAAATTTTTACACTAAGCCGTTCTCTTAACATGGCGGTTACAAAAAAACACGTTTCAAATAATGTATAGATCATATCTTTTTAATCTCTTAGTTTTACTTATAAAGAAAAAATGCTGGAATCGTAGGCGCAACCAATTTCAAATAATAAAAGATATGGGTAAAAGAAATAATTCCACCATTTCTAACACCCTCTTGATCGCATTCTCCTTTGTCGCGCCTTCCGCCGGAATAAAGGAACAATTCACTCAGTCCTTTCCGCTTTTCCATTCCTGTAATTTTCAATCTACCGACTGTCCCTTCGTCGCCGTCCGACCTCAACTCAATTCTTCCGACCCACCGGGCGCGTCGAGAAAAAACCCTGCCACCTCGCAACGCCCGCGACCCGCCGCTCTTTGAACTGCGATTATAATTTAATATTAAATTGGGAATAATCCTGGATAACGTTAAATTAAAGTCACGGTGAAATGTATATACGTGTAGATAAGTTGTTGTTTGTTTGCAACCGCCGTTGACCAGGGTAGACTAGATCGGCGCGAATGAATTTTGAATATCCGCCGAACACACTACACTCACTGTATCATTGAGAATATTTTATATACAGTGGAACTTCTCATAACGAGCATAATTCGTTTCAGACTCTTACTGGTTAAGCGAAACAATTTTTCCCATACTCGTTATGACAGGCACGAGTACTCGTTATGAGGAATTACTGCAAATTACTCGTTATTAGAGGTTCCACTGTATATGTATATAAAATCGAATGCAGCTGTGGTTTAGCCTACGTTATACAAACGAAACGGGTCATTGCCACCGACTAATGGAACACATCAAAACTGTTAAAAACGTTCAGCGAGAAAAAACGGCGATCTGCGAACAAATATATTGGATAGCGGAACTAACCACTGGGTACAGTTTCAAGATCTCATTGTTCTATCCAAATAACCATTTTACTTTCCTCGCATGATCCGGGAAGTACATTGGCTACCCTCTGTAGGTTGTATCTAACGTTGAGATATCACGTATCTCCATACTATTGACAATGAAAATCAACAATTAAAAAACTGCTAGCGCCATTCAGACCGTGAGACGCGCAAGATATTCTGTGGCCTTCGAAAATCAACCAAATTCCCCTAAATTTCACATGCCAAAATGTCTCCCTTCTTTGCCTGACTTGGAACCCGGCATTAAAAGTATGGTATCTCTAATTATTCAATAATATAAGCCTAATTTTTCAGTATATTAAGCCCAATTATTTAATATCTTTACAAAGTCGGAGACAGATTTCTGGCTTGCGCTATTCCTGGGTTTGATGGACGGGCTCAGAGGTCATTTATTTGTCGGCAGAAGAAGCGCCCGCCCGTAATTCTCGTCCGGCTCCGGGAATTCCTCGCCAGGCGTTGCGAAAATTACATGAGAATCTTGTCGCCTCAGGGGCTAATTTATCGCTAAATCTCCCTCGCAAATTCAACTTTGCGCCCACTTTGAACAATACATTTTTCTTTTGTCACGTTAGTGAGAGGGGGAGGGAGGGGGCACAAAGCACGACCAAACTTTACACTTAGGAAAACTGCTCTTATTTCAAAGTTTTACTTGCATGGCGATAATTGCGTAACTGAGACGAAATCTCCTGTAGATACGGAGAGTGAGATGAGATACACAATGAAATATCTCTATCAGTTCTCTGCAGTCTTCCAATCTGATATCGATTTGATAGACCTAAAGTTATAAAAAAAATAGGCATCGCTTAAGGCTTCAAGTTTAATAACTTTTATAGTTGCCGTCACATTTTCTAGGATATATAGAAAGGTAAATATGTGATGTCCGTAAATACATGTAATTTATGTTAGCAAAATCTTCAACATTACAGAAATACTAAGTGGTTAATGGTTGATATAATAAGTAGGTGCCTTAAGAATATTAATTTTCATACATTACATTTTCGTTTGTCAAAATAATTGAGTTAGGTAGTCAGTCTCGTTACTACTCTTTACTGGACATATATAGGTAGTCAAGAATTTAACAACTACATTGTCAAACTATAAATATAAATAATCAAAATCGAAGCCTAGTATTGAAAGTAGTCAGTAATTCGAAAAGATACGTAGTAAAATTATTCATCGTAATATTCAAATTGTCAGTAAAATGTTAAATAATCAAATTAAAGCTACGCCATGCATTTAAAAACAAAAAGTACAAACATAAGACTATATATAATAATCAGACAATAAGGCTCCACTTTTTTAAGTAATTTAAATGGGCACAATATTTGAAAAATCATGGCCCTCAAATTCGGCCCGATTATAGAAAGGGTGGCCATTTAGCATCTATTTGATGTTTTATTTTAATTTTATGTCCTCTAGCTGTTTTAAATTTGTAGGGATTATAGAATTTAATACTAAGGTACAAGTAGCTTTTCTGTACTTTTGCCAGTCGTATTCGGGGTACACATAAAAGGGAGGTAACGCGGGTATGATGCGAGTGAATGTCTGCATTAATTGCAGTTTCTGCGAGGTGCTGTCTACTATACATTAAACACTAGTATATGAACGCTGAATACATAGTCATTTAAGGTTTAATACTTTATTCATTTATTTTTTGTACATTTAGTCCCATTGTTATCAATGTTATAAGTAACTCGGAAAAATTAAACACCGAAATGCAGCTAATTCTCCTTGCCCACCTAACTAGGACTAAACTGTCCCGTATCTAGGCGGGTCAGAGTAAATAATTAAAATAAGTAATACAACTTATGTACCAATTAGCCTAATTAACGTAAAAAACTTTTTATTTTTATAATTAATGAATGTACTTAATTAAGATTGAATAATATATATAATAATAAATAAATAACACTATAATACAAATCAAAATACTAAATTTGTAAGAATAATACGTTGTAGGTAATACAATATGGCAAAATAAACATATACGTAAATACGATTTCAATAAATAATTAATGCTATATTATGAATAAACATATTTATAATTAATTAAAGGGAACCTCTGATCTTGCGGCAAACACCCAGTTTGACTGCGACACCGTGCTTAGAAGCAGCGCAAAAAGTATTTAAATCGGATATTTAAACAAAATTGCCAGGTATGTTACTTGTGTTTATTTTTGAGTATTCTATGTTATTATCTCAACTAATTCGTTATTGCGTGTTTACCTGGCAGTGATTGGGTTGTATTTTTTTCACTTGTCGCAAACTTTTGAGGTTAGTTCAAAAACACGTGCCCACTTTCGGGCCCCCTTCGGGCGAGTTTAGTAATTTAATTTATAATATTTTGTTTTTAGCCTTTTCTCATTTTTTTTACCAAACATTATTTAAAAGCATCAAATCAAGCGTCTGAAGGTAAAATAGTGGCTGTACGTTATTCATAAAAAAATGTGTGTGTCAGCTCAGACACGCGGCTGGAGTTTCTTTTTAAGTGCGATTATCATTGAATATAAAATAGGCAAAAGTGGTAAATTGATTGACTGATTGATTGATCGATCGATCAATCATCAATCATTAACCACCAATCAATCAATCAATTATCAATCATTAATCAATCAATCAAGCACCATCGATCAATCATCATTCATCATTGAAGAATATTTACAAATTTAACGTCAACACAAATCGTCGAGGTCACAACAAAAAACTTAACCTTGCAAAATTTGAATCTAATCCTCGAACGTTCTGCAAAATAGAGTGGTGGACATGTGGAATAAACAACCACTTAAAGTGGTTATTGTAAGCTCTGTCAATCAATTTAAAAACAAACTCGATTTGTACCTAAAGACTTGTTAATATTGACTATATTATATTGTTAATAATGTTTAGCTTTACAAGATCTGATCTGGACGTATCAGAAAAGCTGCCTGTCCAAAATAAATAATAATAATAATAATAATAATAATAATCAATCATCATCAGCCAGTCACCATCAATCAATCATCATCTATCAATCATAATCAATCAATCATAATCAATCAATCATTAATCAAACATCAATCAATCAATCGTCAATCAATCATCAATCAATGAATCCATCATCAATCAATCATGCCCAATCAATCATCAATAAATCATCATCAATCAATGATCATCGATCAATCATCATCAATCAATCCTCGTAAGTCAATTATCATTAACCAATTGATTTATTTATGATCAGTATGGGTTAGCTCGGAAGCTGGCAAATTTAATCGTATTTATGGTGTCCTGTTGGGTATTGATTCCCTCTTTTCAATTTTCGAACTTCACTGACATTAAACGTAACGCTTTTTGTGAACGTTTGGTTTAAATATCCATCAAATTCTCATACCGGGAGCTTTAAATGAAATCGATACTTAACCCGGCGAAGATGTGGTACATAAAGGGTACTTTAAAAATGTGGAGGGTCATGATGACCCTGTATTTCATAATTTTTTTAGAAGTATTTATTGGTATGTAATAAAAAACGTCAGGAATGAAACTTACGAATACGTTATTAAATAAATATTTTTTATAAAAAAAAACCATTAGGTATGCGTAGACAAGTTTTATTACTTTGAACATACAAAAAGACTAAAAAATAATCAACTTAAGCAGGACTCCCCGTTACATACTTGAAAACATCAACAAAAACAATCTATTCATAAAAGTATTTTTTTAAAGGCACTGTATAAGAGATCAATCATTTCTTATAACAAAATTACTATTTCACTCTTTTAAGTTATTAATCATCTCTCACCGTAGCACACGGTTGACAGAACAGAACAATGTGTTTTTTACAAATGTACGAATGACACCTTTCGCAAACATTCATATAAATGCATCATAGAAATACACATTCAGCATTAGATAGAACACTGTCAGAGGCCATTTTTTGTTGTAGTCCAAGCATATGGTGGAAGTTGTTGTAGACATGAGGAAGATGTTGAGTAAAAATTGGTGAAAAGAGGAAAGAGTTGAGGGAAATATAGAAATAAAATGTGGAAGAAATAGTTGAATAGAGTGTTGAAATATATTTTTTTTCCAATTTAGTTTAGTTTCATTAAGAATGTACTACAAAATTTCGCCTAAAATTCAAATCAAAGTTCCGGGAGGGGCTGCCCCCCCCACCCCTCCCTTAATGGCCGCTTACATGGCACCTAATTGACGATCGGTCATTTGTAGTTCCTACTGTTCCTAGTTGCTACCATCCTACTGTACTATCTTTTCACTCAAAACATCCAGTTTTATTCACGATTAGCAGACGTGCTAACATGGGAGTTCATAAACGCCGACTACGCATCTTAGATACGTTTGCTAATGCGCTAAATGCGACGTAAGGAAACCGTTTGGGTATATAAAGTTCATAGCGCGGCGCGGCTCCACCGCTCTTTCAAAATGCCATTTCCTGCGTTTTTCTCTAAGGGATAAAAAATGACCATTTTTAGGCGCGCTTTAGTAGCAGTTTGGTACATCGGAGGAATAAACTCTGTAAATATGAATTGTTGGAAATTTTGTCTACTCTAATTTTGTACTGAATAGTTGTTACCAAAAATGCCTTATTAGTATAATTAACTAAATTATATGTTATTTTTTTGCGTTTTTTTGCGACTCCTTAAGTTAGCTCAACTCTGGCAAGGTCGCAAAGTTGAAAATTGGATTCAGCATCCAAAAATACATACAAAACTGTTGAGAAAAATACTTCTGTATTTTTTTCTCGAGGAAACCCCCATATGCTTACTACTGAGAAGCATAGCTACTGAGAAGTGCGCCAGCATACGACCGCTGGACAAAATACTGTACACAAAACAAAAAGAGCAGGGTCCAATTGACCTCTCCACATCCTCGCCGGGTTAGGAAGTAAAGTCCAATAAAAATATTATTAACTTTCTATTATGATGCTCACTTTATGATGATTATTGGTAATATTTCAATGTTTGTGATCCCACGAAGTGATGTTTCAGGGTTTATATGGGGACGACACTTTTTAGCGCGTCTAAAGCTTTGAATGGGTTATGAAGACGTCGGGTTTAGTGCTTTTAAACTCATCGTTAACAATCATTATTAATGGGCTCATCGCCCAGAGAAATCAAAAACTAAATGAAAATTCGCGACTTTTTACGACGACAATAAATAATTTTAATGAAAAGCTTCCGCCAATAAAGTAATGCCCCGCGCACATCCGCAGTAAAAGCGGAATGAGTCGTCGATAAAGTTCGGCATATAACGCGATCTTTATGAGCAATAACAACAATTGATAGTCGCCAACTTAACTCGCGGCAGTTTGCGAAGTCACGGAGAATACCCTAAATTTACGCCGCACTTCGTGTAAGGCATTCCATCAATTCTCCAAATTGCTTCCTGTGGTGCACACTGATCGTTGGTCTAGGAGAATGGATGTGGAATTATCAACAAAGTTTGTTATATGGTTTATTTATGGTAGATATAATGTATATTACGCTGCTGTTGCTTTGTTGAAGCGCGCTGTTGCAATAGTAGCACGAGTAAAGTCCCTGCAGCCCTGGCGCAATTTGTGTCCTTCCTTGTTTTTAAAAAAAAAACGTTTCTGTCACCCCAAAACTATCTCGGCAAGTAGCCAGGGGCTTATTTCATCTGAATATTGGTTCTCTTAATAATGTCGATGAGCGGTTGGCCAACATTTGTATTAATATGCGACGCAACGCAATAAAAAGTTGAATTTCGAACGCGTGTCCTCTCATTCAATTTAATAATCAAATTGCAAACGCAGGTCGTTGTCAGCCTTCGAATTCGACTTTCGAACGAGCCGCGTACCGCAAGCGTCGGCCTTTTAAGGGCCTTACTATATCATTATTAAATGTCGGACTATAAATATTATTTGTGTCGCTTGTATTATGAGTGATCTCGGCCCAACAAAGCATCTATTCTATGTAGTATATTAGTAGTATTTTTTAGTATTTCCGTGGTATTAAAGTTGCTATTTTCCAATGTGATGTACTATTTTCTTTAATATAACAGAATTAAAGAAATATTTCTGTCGCTTGTATAAAAGGTATTTCAAAGAAACTTTTCCCACGTGATCTCGGCCCAACAAAGCATCTCTGTACCGATTTTCAAGGCTTTAAGTCAAATACTTCAAGATTGAAGTATGACTAGCGCGCCCTCCGGTGGATCGAATTCAACCACAATCTTTTCCACTTTGCCATGACCAAATGATGCCTGCTCGCCAAATTTCAGCTCAATCGAATGAAGCGTTTTGGGGCTGTCGTGGGGGTACAGACAGACACACAGGCACACAGATAGACTTCAGTCTGGAAATAGTCTTTATTATATCACGGAGGAGGGGGGGGGGACAATACAACGGGCGAACCAGTCACCTCAGGAAGTTTTAACGATATTAGATCGTTTTGTCTCCCTTAAGGTGAGCGTAGAAGACTTAGGACGGAACCTGTTCATTGTATAGTTACGCCACTCGCCCGTCAGAGGCACCGGGAAAGGTACCCAGCGAGCAGATTCGCCCCCTGACTACCAGTTTGGAAGGATATCTCCGTCTGGAACTACCCATCAGAATACCTCTTACCTCCTGACTGGTTACAGGATCGAGATCGCTTGCGCGGTCCTCTCCCTTACGTAGCGGTGATACGGTGTCTACCGAATCTATCGCGGACCACGGCATCCTTTGCCCGGCTGATCACCGGGTATTGGATAGCCGATTCGTCGTTTCGATAGCAGTTGCCGTATGGTAAACAACTACCTCCGCTCTGTAGGAGACAGTACTGTTTCCAGACTTTCGCGGCTGTCGGTCAGCATGCACGATCGATTGGATGACGCCGCGCGGTGCGCAAGCTGTAAAGGAGCGCCCCAAAGTTCTTAGGGGAAACTGTCCCGCAGGCTAGAGTCCTACCCTGGCTCTCACTTCTGCGTGGAGGCCGCCGGATAGGTGTTGACCCGTGAGTTTGACCTATCCTGAACACATGGGTCGTATTGGCCAAACTGCAACAGGGACCATTAGGGCCCTGACAGGGTAAGTCCCTCTACGAGTGAGTTGAATCGTGAGTTTGTCAATCCTGATGACATAGTTTGGCCTACAAAACCCAAGCTTCACGGAAACATTAGAAACCATTAGGAAGTCTGCGCTCAGTCTTCTTATACAAACGCGGGCCGTGCTGTACACGCAGTCGTTCCTAATAGTTTCGTGCAGCTTGGGCCTGATAGCCTACCTACGGGTAAGCTTCCATTCCGTAGAATCCTGGAAGAAGGACCGTAACCAGGAAAAGCATCTGTGAACTCTGCATGGGACTGCAACCAGCAGTCATAGACAGTTGGGATCGGAGGTTTCGATCCGTGGGAACACATCGGGAGCAACTTGGTCATTTGCGCACCGTGCGGCATCAGTCAGTCGCTTGCGCAATATAGCGAATAAGCGGAAGAGTCTGGAAACGTGCGTTTCCTAAAAATATTATATTGTATACGCTTACACTTACTTTTTATTATCTTACAAATATATTTAATTTTCGATAACATATGGCGACGAACGAGATTAAATATACCTGTGTGTAACCGATAAAAAGGAGAATAACCATTGCCATAAAACTGAGTGCTTTCGCGTTCTCGGCGTCTGATAACACAGAAATTATTTACGCAAGTCACGCACTGATACCTACATTCGTGCTGCGGAGGAACTGCGACATCTTACAATATCAAAATGAGCATCTAATTATTTTATCATCACTTTATCCGTCGACTTATCGTACGGTACGCGAAGACCGTTGCAGTATTTTTACACCTAATCGTTTACTTTACCGGCCTACCAAGTCTGTAAATCACACCTGTCTTTACACTTGTCTTTGTGATTACACCCTAAAGACAAGGATTACAGTACGGGAATTTCTTGTAGTGGGTGAATCAGTAAGTCAAAGTAATCAACTTAAATAAAAAACTTAATAAAAAAAAAATCAAAAAGTAAAAAAAAAAAGTTTTTTTTTGGACAAATTTGTAAATTGTATCTATTTAAGAAAAGCGCCAGGCCATCTAGCGGTAGGTAATAAATCGCAAATAAATAATTTAGCAATATTTTACGCACCGCTAGATAGCGCATCGTGCTAGCAGCTTTTTAAACGTAAAAAAATGTAGTTTTGCTTTTCCTATTTTTTTTAATTAAAAGTTGATTACTTTGTCGTACTGATTTACCCACTACAAGAAATGACCCTCCAGTAATCACACCCTGTATATGCGTCTTTATCTTTAAAAGAAATGCGGGTTCACAATACTTTCCCTCTCACAGGAAAGGGTAAAAATCATTGAATTAACATTCTAAGGAGAAAATGTTTATTAATTTTATTGATGCGACTAATATTAAAATTGTTCTTAATTATCGACAGTTGTCCGCTGCCGGCCTGTGCGATCGTATTTTGTTTATATGGGAGTCTTTGCTACGCGACATAAGCGTTGTATGAAATGTTTAATAGCTCACTTTGCCGGTGCGATCGTTTTTGTTTATATACGCGTCTATTCTACACTAAATCATTGTCAGAATGTTTGACAGAGAAGGGGGGGGGGGGCGAGATTTTTACGGCATAAGGGCCTCTACATTCTACATGGGTTAATCCGGCATTGCCCGCTCTATCCTACCCAAATATGTATCATTTGCTTAACTTGTTTTCATCCTTCTCTCCATTCGTCTGTCCTTTCTAAAGTTTTAAATATGTGGACTTCGATATCGTACCGTTTATGTGGTAGTAATTGTAGACTCTTTTTTATACAGCTTCCGTATGACAAAGAAATCGGTATATTATTCTACTTTTCCGGCCCATCGACTGACGAATATCCATTTTGTGCCTCCCTGAGACGATTAAGACCTTTCCAGAAGGAAGTCTGTCTGTCTGTGTGTGTGTATACCTCCACTACCATAGCGTCCAAAATCACAATCCAATTGAGCTAATATTTAAATTGTATGCAGACATCGTTTGGTCATGGCAAGAGTTGAAAAAATTGTGGTTGAAATCGATTCACCAAGTGATATATCATTTTCAAAATATTGGACTTAAATTTTGGTACACAGATGCGTTGTTGGGCCAAAATCACATCGTGAAATTTCGGTTAAAATATCTCATATACCAAGTTGAAAATGAATGAAAATCTCTTTATTGGACAATAAAAATAAGGTACAATGGCGGACTTATTGCTACACTACAGCAATATCTTCCAGTCAACCAATATGCTGGTGTGAAAAGAAGAGTAGGCAACAAAATTATAGCTTAAAATTAAATTTGAAATTATAGCATATAATATACATTGTGTGTGTATCTGAAGTAAAAAGTAAATATATAAATAATTTTTTGAGTTGGACATATTATATGTATGTATATGTATATACATACATATTTTGATATATTAACAAATAAATAAATAAATAAATAAGTAAATAAATAAACTGCCAAAATAAGGTAAGGAAAGGGAGGGGATAACGGAAAGGTTAGAATTTATGATTAATATTTATTGTGAAAGGAAGTGCTTTTTCAATGATTGCTTAAAGGTGAACAGCGAGCTAGCGCCTCGAATAGTTAAAGGAAGCTGATTCCACAGTCGAGCTGCATGTACGGAGAAGGAGTAGGAAAAAAAAGTGGTATTGTGTTTTGGGATACGTAGGATATTATTCTGACTTGAACGAAGTGGGAGACCATGACTTCCTAACCCGGTAAAAGCCTCGTTGAGGTAGGAGGGAGATGTAGGGTTGTGTAGGACATTATATAGAAGTGAAAGTTCACTAGAATAATATTTAAAGCCTTTATATTTTAATCTAATATTAACGCCGAGTCGCCCGAGGCTAGCCCAGACACCAGCCTGGTCCGAACGCCGGCTGTTAGATGTTGCTCATGGATTTAATTTATGAAATTAATATTTATATGAAATCAGTCCTTGGCTATTTGCCGGGAAAGTCTTAGGGCGACTGTTTTTTTAACCGGTTTTCAGCTTTAACTGTAGCACATTGTAGTGCGTACTGTCAGGCAGATAGGCAGTTGGCGTTACTCCTGCCGCAATTTTAGCCCGGTCTGTTAAATATTGAAATGCGTCGCTTCCGGGCGCCGGAAATAAGGGAAATGGACTGAAAGTCAAACGAAACACTCCCCATGAAGTCGTTTTGGCAGATAGTTTTTGCCTCTAGTCTAAAATGTCTAGTTTCGCGAGAGTAAAAAATGCTTGTGTAAGAGAGTAACAGTTGTTTTTAAAAAAAAAACTAGTAACTCAGGGAAATCTATTCTTCTTCTTCTTTGTTCCGTAGCCGGCGATTGGGTAGGGGGTATTATTTGTTGAGTGGGGCTTTTTTAAGGTCTTTATGAGCCTTGTAACACTGCGACCATTGCTGATCTATTGTGCTCGCCACCTACTATAGTTCTGCGCTAAGCCTCGTGTCATTTAAGAACCGCAGCAGGCTTTTGGCGCCAGATTGTTTTACCTCCTCAGGTTGGAGGTAGTGACCACCCAGGTGGTTGTATCTTTTACGCATCAGCGGGCCACACTCGCACATGAGGTGTTGGGGAGTTTCCTCTGCCCCTTGGCAGAACCTGCACATTTTTGTGTCTTTGAGCTTGAGGTTGAACATGTGTTTGTTCAGGCCACAATGCCCCGTGAGCACCCTTACCAGTATGCGTAGATTGTTCCTATTTAGCGATAGGGCCTCACGGGCCGTCTTACGGTCGTAAGGCTTAATAAGCGCTTTGGAATGATGAAACCCTGGCGTGTTGTTCCAGTGGTTGACGGATTGTTCTAAACACATTTGTTTGAGCATTAGGTTTGCAAGGCTTTTTGGTACGCCACAGCAAGGTTCAGGGCCGTATAACGTTCCCTTTGCTCCCGTCCTAGCAAGTTCGTCGGCTTTTTCATTTCCCTCGATTTCTGCATGGCCGGGAACCCATCTTAGTATTACCCTGTTCTTTTCGCCCAGGGAATTCAGTAGTGATATGCAGTTTTGCACTAGCTTTGAATTAATGGTATTCGAGGCTAGTGCCATAAGAGCTGCTTTGCTATCCGAGTGGATATAGATACAGTGGTTGGCGTAGTCCTTTTGGAGGTTGATATCCGCACATTCAATAATGGCGTAAACCTCCGCTTGGAATATGGAGGCGTATTTTCCCAAGTTTACACTTCTTTCGAAGTTTGGTCGCTCTCCATATATACCACAGCCTACGTCAAGTCCCGATTTGGACCCATCAGTATACTATTTAAGGCTACCGGCCTCCCATTGCAGTTGGCTTTTTAGCCAGTCGTCTCTGGGCGGCAGTTCCACTGTAAAAAGTTTTCCAAAGTTTAGGAGTGGGAGCATGGTGTCTGATACCATGTTGAGGGTTGGATTTTCACTGACTGAGTCAAGAACTGATCTTAGTGCTTGTGAGATCCAGTTTACCTTCTCTCGGGCAGATAGCCTGTACATGCTGGCTTTCGCCACCTGTTGCAAATGAATGTGTAGGGGCGGTAAGTTCAGCAGTGCATCTAGAGCTGCTGCAGGAGTGGAGGACATTGCGCCAGTTGTCATGAGGCACGCCGTCCTTTGGATATTGTTTAGTTTGGTAATCACAGTTTTCTGGTTGGCTTTGTTGCACCATACCACCGAGGCGTACGAGATTATCGGCCTCACAATGGCAGTGTATAGCCAGTGGGAGATCTTGGGGTTAAGGCCCCAGTTTTTCCCCGCCAGTCTTCTGCTTATACCCAAAGCACTTTTAGCTTTTTGAATTGTTTTATCTAGGTGGCTGTTCCAGGTGAGTCTCTGGTCGAGCGTGACTCCCAGATACTTTACTTCCTTGGAGAAAGGAATCTGCCTGTGGTTTAAGATTGGCATTTTTAGTCCACCTAGTTGACGTTTGTTGGTAAATGGCACGAGGACGGTCTTATCGGCGTTTACCGATAATTCGTTCTTTCTGCACCAATTGCTAACGATTGTTAACGCTTTTTGCATTATGTGTGAGATCGTGTTTTGGCAGAAGCCCCGGACAATGACTACTAGGTCATCAGCATAGCCCTGTGTGTCTATCCTGGCCTCTGCCATCCTATGCAGGAGTTGATCTATTGCAAGAGTCCATAGTAGGGGCGAGAGTACGCCTCCCTGCGGGCAGCCTCTTGTAGTGGTGACTTCAAGGTTTGTTCCGTGAAGAGCTACCTTGGCCGTGCGGTTTGAGAGCATCGCTTTCACCCATCTGGTTGTGGTGTTGTCAACTTGTTTTGACTCTAGCCCCTTCACCAGTGATTTAATTGGGGTTTTGTCGAAGGCGCCCTCTGGGTAGGGGGTAGCCCTCGCAGCCAATACGTTGCTTTCGGTACCGCTGGATCTCGTACTCCATTCACGATTTGTTTCCATTCTTGACCATTTTTGGCGACGTCTCGAGCATTTATAGCCGATAATCGGTGATTCTTTAATTTCATAATTATTTAGGGAAATCTATTACTAGATTCGCCTAAATACCCCCCCCCCCCCTAAATACTCAGCTTTCGTCAACTTCAATGTCCAAGACATCTGCAGTTCACTTATATAGAACTCTGTGACTTTGCCGCTGAGATAAATTGAGAACCTGATCAACTCAAATGAAATCAAATCATATTTATTTTCAAAAAACCATGTTAGGGTGTAGAAAATACAGACATGAAATAAACATTATAAATAGGATAGAAACGATTTTTCCGCGTGAAGTTTGTAGGACCCGACGTTTCGGTGACGTTGCAGTCGCCATTTTCCAGGGCAGACTGAAAGAGCTGTACATTTAGCCGTTCTCTCAATTTAGCGGTTATAGGAAAACACGTTTCAAATAAATATATAGATTACTTATACGGGTAGTTTAGGCGATCAAAATTATGCGGTTCGCGCAGTGACCTAAAAAGGTGGTCAAAGAGTAAATTGGGACCCGCCACCTATCTCCTCAAATCAAATTGAACTAAAATTTAAAAAAAGCTTTCCAATAGAAATGGTTAAACCAATAATTATTAGATGGGCACATTACAATCAAATAATAAGGTTATAGAAAAACGCATTTTTGAAAACAAGCTTTTATCAAAATGCTTTGTCCCGAGCCAACCCTGGATGCAGTAGTTATGTCATACTGGAACTAAGAACGGGCTATCCTAATTGTATGCTATACAGAATTTCGTGTTTGTGCTGTTGACCGTCGAGGAGTCCTCTCATTGGAAGCCAACCCTGGGTACAGCAGCCCTGTCGCGGTAAAACTTAGAACGGGCTATCATAATTGAATGCGTAAACAAAATTCTGTGTTTATGTCGGGAGCCAACCCTGGGTGCATCAGTCATGTCATGGTGGAATTTAGAACGGGCTATCACAAATGAATGCGCATACAAAATTGTGTGTCTGTGTTGTTGACCGTGAAAGTGTCCTCATCGGGAGCCGAACCTGGTTGTAGAATTAGATCATGCTGACCATAAAAATGCATTGTCATTGAAACTGAACAAACAAGTAAAACTTCAACTTTATAGGATAAGAGGAAGTGGTTCTAATTCAGCTTGCAAGATTTGACCGAAACAAACAGACTAACATACGTTGTTAGTATGTCCATTTTTAAACCCTGTCCAGACCGGAGGACGGAGAAATATGGCCACATCTGGTAGTAAGGGCGTGAGGTTGGCCCGCTGGTTTCACATTCCAGTGCCTCGCGTCTAAGTCTCTGTGTAACCTCACAGCTGAAAAAACTATCTTAATCTTTATAAACAGCGTGAGGTGTCGGGTTTGCCCGTTGTAGATGACAACTCGAAAGTTGCGTCTAGGTGGCGCTTATGAAAAAAAAATATATTTGAATAAACAAGATATCGGAAAATATTGTCTTTATTTTAGTTAGACCAACAACCAAAAGCCCCATGGGTCCCCTAGCACTGTGGGCTCTAGTGGACTGCACCACCTCATACTTTAGTCGCTACGCCACTGGGTTCGGGTTTTTGAAACCATGCGCCGCACGGTGGGTCGAAATGTTTCTTTGAGGGTTTTAGGAAACCACTTTGTTATTGCTATGGATAGGCCTTATTAACCTTAACAATAGTTGACTTTTGTTTTTTTTCCTAAACTTTAACATAAGAAAGAAAAAATATTTTCTTTTTTTGTATTGGACGTACCGTTGAGTCGCCTTACTAGAGACAGATTTTGACTTTAAACAATAAATAAATGTACAATGGATTTAATTACGGCAATAAGCTTTCAACCAATTTTTAGGTGAAAGGTTATAAGTCGACTATAACACGCAAATATCATAATAAATTAGATTTTCACACAAAAAAATAAATAATAAGCTACCCTGTTACTAACTAATGTTAGTTGCCAAAGTGGCCATACTTGAGACAGGCATGAAAAATACACGAAAGAATCACGTTAGATCCTTACGTTTAACTTGAGACTGTTTCAAACTTATAGAGAATCGTTATGAATAAAATACAAAAATAAAAAGCTTTAGTAATATTTTTATTTTGAAAAAAATAAAATCACCGAAATATTGAAACGAAATTGTTTATTAAAGTTAATTTGTCTTCTCGATTCTTACAAATATAATAAATCTTCTCGATTCTTACAAAATATACGGTAAAGCCTGAAATAAATATATGTTACAGATATACCTTAAAGCCTGAAAAAAGGTAATATTACCACTGAAAAAGCCAAAATCTTAAAAATATATTTTTATTACTGCATTTATACAAATAGCGTTGATATGGTTTTTATTTTATTTATTTATTTTTTTATCCCTAGTATTACATGATTAAATTTCCTATAGTATATTTTACATCATTTAGTCGTACATACAAAATGTGAACCCTGGAAATTTACTAAAGGTGCGGCTTTGGCGGGATTTTATCACCTCACTAGGCAGAGCCTGTATTGAGGTGATATTTAGTACTGCGTTCATCTGCCGGGTGTATAGGTAATTTATATAATCTTGGGAAATCCTACAAGTGTATATTGTATAACTATTATAGTATATAGGTATATATATATTAAACAAAAATATGGGAGATATATGAATACAGTTATGAGGCTAATGAGATAATAATAACAATAATAAGTAATATAAGTCATCTGTGCACCTATTTAATAACGTTAGTTACTAACGACTCACAGTGCTCCCTCGTCGAGTGTAACAACCACAATGTTACCAGTCTTTTGTAGTGAGCGTCATTTTGAATGATTGTAGCTTGGCCTAATTGCGTGGTAAATATGTTATGGAGTTTTTTCGCTAGGTAAATATAGTGTCTTTGTCCAAAGGTCGTTCTCATTTTTGGTTGTACATGTCTGTCTTTATGTCTTGTGTCGTGTCTATGGGCGTTACTGGTCGGCTTGCTGTTGTCCCGTTGGAGTTCTTTCCTGTAGCATATCAAGACCTGCCGTACGTATAGCTGTCTTGCATCCAACACCATAAAATCCCTGTAGAGCTGGTCACTGGAGTAGCGGTATGGCTTCTTGGCTATAACCCTAATCAAGGCCTTTTGGGCCTTTATCAGAGGATCCAGATTTGTTTTGGCCATACCACCCCAGCCTAGTTGTCCGTATATTAGCAGAGATTGAGCTAACGCGTAATATATCGTCCTCAAGACATTGATTTCAAAGACGTTTCGAATATTTTTAAATACATACATTAGTTTTCTCATTCTTGACGCTGTGATGTCAACATGGTCATACCATTTTAGGTTATTATCAATAGTGATTCCTAGGTATTTTATTTGACATGCTTTTTCCAATGGGTGGCAGTTGCAGTAGTTATCATAATTGCATTCGTGCAGTATAAGTTGCAACTCAGGTGATGGCTGCTGCCTCCTGTCGATACCAAAGGTCAAATACTTCGTCTTTTCCCTATTGAGTGTTAGCAAGTTTTTGTCTAGCCATTGATGGGCTGCTTTTAATCCAGTCTCTGCCTGGCGGCTATAATACTAACTCCCATGTGTCTGCTTGGAAAATTAACACCGTATCATCAGCAAATGAATTTAGTAGTACACTAAATAAGTATGTTTCTTTTACTACATCACGATATATTTCGAAGTTTATTTCGATAAAAACAAAGCTTACATTTGTGCCGTCAAGTCGTAATCTGAAAAAACGAAAAATCTCTTCAACAAAAAGAAAAAATATGAACACAAGCAACTTAGATGCTTTTCGGTTCCGATGACAGTAACAGTAGGAATGGGATGTTTATAAAAAGCGAAAAAAAGTCAATCAAAATTTAATCGAAGTTTTGTCTCAAGATAGGATACCCTCTCAAGTAAGGCGATTCGACGATACCAAAAAGAACTGAATGTCTGCTTTGTTCAATAGTTTAAGTGCTTTGAAATAATTATTTGTGTTATTATGTAGTTTAACTTACTATTCCATGTTACATTTGACTTTGAAAAACCTAAGATGTTAAAAAAATATTCTTTGAAATACGTTTTTTTTATAATTTTTCCGAACCTTTCATCTGTCAAGGTGGCATTTTTGTGGGCACGTTAAATAAGTTTAGGAACAAAAATATTATGGTCAACTATTGTTAAGATTAATAAGGTCTAATCCATCGACATAAAGAAAATATTGAAAATACAAACTTGTTTCCTAAGTCCCTCAAAGTACCGTTTTTCGCACTTTGCGCCGGTTCGATTAGGCGTAAAAAGTCATTATCGACGGCCACTATTTTATAATAAGGGTCGAGTTTAACCCGGCAATATTCGTCAATTATACTTCAGTCATCAGTGACACCTTTTTGGTTCCAATTGAACCATTTTCCACGTACCATAACAATATATTACCATTTAACAAATTTCATCATCGTGTTTCAATATCTATTTTGAAGCTATAGCGATCCACCTTCTATCGCAATTTTCCTGTGTACCCTTCTGAGATTCTAACGATAGCTTCTCGTTTTTTTACTGACCTTCTATTTCTATTCAGTATATCTCACATCCATACCTGTCTCGTAGGGATTATCGACTTCCTGCTTCTTTTTCAATGTTTCAAAGACTGTCGCCCTTTCTCCTCTTTCCTCTTCTCTTCTTTGCTGGTTGCTATTTTCATAATGGCCCCGACATCCTGTTTCGACAAAGTAGCTTCTCTTTTGTGCGGCCATTTCGCTAGAGGATGTATCTGTGCCCCGCCAACTTGTCCTCCGTCTTACCTTTCTACTTGGATAAGGACTACTTCATAAATACATATATATATATATATATATATATATATATATATATATATATATATATATATATATATATATATATATATATATATATATATATATATATATATATATATATATATATATATATATATATATATATATATATATATATATATATATATATATATATATATATATATATATATATATATATATATATATATATATATATATATATATATATATATATATATATATATATATATATATATATATATATATATATATATATATATATATATATATATATATATATATATATATATATATATATATATATATATATATATATATATATATATATATATATATATATATATTAACATTTATTTTAGTCTATATTATGTCTATGAAAACATTGATGAGTTAGTGACAGTATACATTTTACTTTAGCGGCCCACCAATCGACCAGGAGGACTTACAAATTCGATCATTATGTCGTGTTTTCTTTTCACAAATAACATTATTTTTGTGTAATAAAATAACATTATATACCTAATAAAAAAAACACTTTTTTAATCATACGAATGGAAATACTTATCAAAATTAACTGACTTTATTAATCACAATACGACAAAAAATCCGTGATGATTCGCTGTTATCACATTGGTGTAATAAAATCGACAGTGTCAACGCACAATTTTTTGCGCAATGCGCAATACATTGTGAACGCGCTTTTTTTAAAGACCATTTCCAGATTGACGTCTGTATGTGTGTCTGTCTGCGTGTATTCCTCCACGATAGCGCCCAAACGCTCAACCCAATTGAGCTGAAATTCAGTATGCATTTGGTCATGGTAGGAATTGAAAATATTGCTATAAAAAAGAGAGAGGGAGAAGGGGAACAATAATTTCTCAAAGTGTTCCTTCTTCTACATATTTATTTATTATTTATTTATTTATTTCTTTCTTTATTTATAACGTACAAGAACAAAAAAATACAAGGACATGCATACTGTTGTACATGAGGAATAATTAAGAACAAACATTATTTTAGCGAAAAACATAGCTCTATGCATATAAATATGCTAGCATATCCGAATGAGGCGAAATCGCACAACCAACTAGACCTAGAAGGTCTGTCTCTGGCTGTGCTGTGTTATACCAACTGTATTTTTGTAACTCGCGAACTGACGAAGGTGATCAATTTTAAATATTTCTAAATCTAACAAATGTGTTGTTTACACAAATTTAAGTAAAATTTAAAGTAGAAAAAATAAATATATATGTATGCAATTAAGGGCTAAAAATAAAGTAAACTTTACATTATATACAATAAATTTAAGTGGAAAATAAGTAATAATATATACAAATATATGAATAAACACTACATTCTAATATATATGTTAAAGAAAATGATACGTAATACATATTTTTTTAAATATTCACCCTACAGTATTAATAAGGTCTTTAGTTTTTGAACGCCCAATATCTAGAAGCCAGTTTTTTACTTTACCTTTAAAAGTTACATATACACAAAAGCTAAATGCATGTCTAGTTTCACACATTCTGCTTTCCGTAAGTGTTATTTTTTTGAGCTAACTAGCCATACTATTTGGAAATTAACAACTTCTTTTTACCTGTGTCCAATGTAAATTCCTATGTCAATGATATTTTCGTCCATATTTTTGCAAAAAACGGGTCCCATTCGCTCAACAATGGACTCAGTTACAAAATAGACCGATTGATATACACCTTCCGTTCCTCGCATGTGGGACAGACTTATCGTTTCTCGTTTATTGGGTAATAACTCTCGAGAGATCGATTTGTTTTTGTATCGTCTCCTACATTAAATGACACTTCGCAGGGCGTTTCGGAGATTTTATAAATATTGAACATTGCTGAAAAATATGGAGTACAAGGGAAGTTGTCGTTGAAAAACACTCTAACTTAATTATAGAACTAATTCTACGCCTGTTGAACGCGTAGAACTAATTCTACGCCTGTTGAACGCGTAGAACTAATTCTACGCCTGTTGAACGGCCACTGCATATCTTCTGTATTCTTTGAATAGCTATGTATATTAAGGATGATCTTATAATGATAGACGGATAATTTAGCTGTCATCATTTTGAGTTACATATAAGGTTATTCAGAAGATAGAGTTAGATACATTCCATTTTTATCATGGCGATTGTTAGATTTTTTCTTGACGACGCTACTTTGTATAAACGATACTTGCTTTCCAACGTATTACCATTGATTATATATATTATAGGGTATTAGGTTGATCGATGTTATATTACATTTTAGCAACCCTTTTGCGCCGGCGACCAGCAGTTGGCGCTGATAGCATTGCCCGGCGAAACAAATACCAATTTATTTGACCATCTATAATAACATTGATAATGAATTGTTTTTTATAAAAACGCATTTTTCAACCAATGATAACAATAATAACATTAAATTATTAGTGTCATCTATCGCATTTGTATATAGACTGATTACGTCACAATAATACGGAAAGATTAGAATGCCATTTATAATATTAAAATAGCCAATTAAAATTGACATATTTATGTTAATATTATAAAAATAAGAGCTACGATTTAAAATTCGTTTGTTATTATATTATTGTTTTATTTTGAAATATGATACCGGATATGCATGTTTTGATTGCCATATATAGGAATACTGAACATAGAAGGAGATTACTCATTGTTTGGAACTATCAGTGCCATCTACACGTTGAGATTCTAAGTAAAATACTAGCTGCCAATATATAGCACGGCATTGAACAATCTAATAATACCCTATATATTTAATGGTACTAAGCACCAGTTGTAACTAAAACCATATCAACTTAATGTCAAAAATCGGACTAAAATAATTAGGTACTTGCTTCACTAAACGTACTTACCCTCTTTCTCATGTATTGGTTTTTCCTTTCTTACCTCTCCGAAATAATATTATTTATTGTTGGGAGCTCATTAGGGGCAAGAGGTATAAGAAAAAAGAGGGAAAAGTGAAGAAAGGGAGCGGGGGACAGAAGGAACAGAAAGGAGACCTAGCAGAAAATCGCAAAAATAGTAAATCGCTTATATCTCGGAAAGGTGAGGGACATTATCAAGATTCTGACAAAATCCTCTCTTGTATTACTACTTCAGGTGTTTATTACTTTCCTGGCAAGGGAAGTATTGTGGACGCACTTCTTTGTGTCTGTCTGTGTGTATTCTCCGACGATAGCGCCGAAACGCTTCATCCGATTGAGCTGAAATTTGGCATGCAGGCATAATTTGGTCATAGCATGAGCTGAAAAGATTGTGGTTGAAATTCGTCCACCCAGGGTTGGCTCCCGACGAGGAAACTCCTCAACGGTCAACAGCAGAGACCCAAAATTTTGTACATGTACCCTTGTACAAAATTTACATTGTACAACCTATATATACAAATGTAATTAAACCCTTCAGCTACGTAACGACCAAATTTGGTTGCACATCAGAACTAAATATTATTTTCTAATTCGAACGCATCCTAAAATCCATACCAAATATCTCATTATTACTATAGCTACATAGACGACCGCTAGAATAATTTCGCGCATCATTTCGCCGATATTTGTGGTAAAATTCAAATGTCAAACATCATAATTTTTTTTTTCGAGAAATCATCAAAAATTTTATTGGTTTTTATGAGCTAATATCTAAATATTTTTGTATGTAAATAAGCAAAACGAAATGTTACAGTTGATAGATAAACTAATAAAGATCACGATAGTATTTACAATTTCTGAATAGGGTTCCGTATTTTTCCGTAAGACAAGTACAAGTTAGAAATGCAAAGTTTTTTTCACTTTTTCGACTTTCTCATATTTATTCATAATTATCTAATTGTTTTACAAAATGAGATTTCAATATTCTACATACTAAATTTCAATGCGATCGTTGCACAGTCATCCTTTTTATGATTGCTATAGTAGTTACATATATAGTACTTTTTGCCGCGGTCTGCCATGAAATTATGCCGCTACTCGAAGGGTTTTAATGTACAACTTTTGTTTTGTTTATTGTTATGTTATAGTCTTTTTTTGGTAATTAGAATATTGTGGAGTAATTTGCATTATATGATTCTTTGTCAAATTGAAAAGTTTAAGATACTTGCTCATTCCTACACAATTGTGATGGTTGTATTGGAAATAATTAATTTTAATTTTCTTTATTCTCATTACTGTAATCTCTGTGAAAATACACGCACATCCTTCCTTTCGCTTTACCCCCCCTTCCCCTCCTTTGACCCCATTTCTCGCCTTTCCCAGCGATTATTTTAAATAGCGACTACAAATTCTATATGTTTCGAGTGAAACACTATCTCCAGACCTGATACCTATAAATCCTTGAGACTTAGCGACTGTGTGTACGGACTGTGTGTAGAGGTTCATGTGTAAGCCGTTGAATGAGATGACGCGCGTTAGAAATTCAAATTTTCATTGCGTTGCGACGCATATTAATAGGAATTTTAGCCAACTGTTCATCGACTTTATTCAGATGAATTTAGTCTCTGGCTACTTGATATATTCATATAAATTAAGTCTTGGCTACTTGCCATCACAGTCTTGGGGTGACACAACCGATTTGTTATATATATATATATATATATATATATATATATATATATATATATATATATATATATATATATATATATATATATATATATATATATATATATATATATATATATATATATATATATATATATATATATATATATATATATATATACCATCCTATCTATCAGTTATAAGACTGATCGAAATTTCCCTCTAGGACCACCAAACCTTTAAAGTTTCCCTATGAAGATAAAATATCACTTTAGGCTTGTTATTCCGCTTATTAGAGGTGGTCGTTGGAAGTGGTCCTTCCAACATCCCATTTTACTGCTTCGTCCCGGTCACGGGTGGGCGATTGCAGGGCGCTCGCGAGTGGGGGGCATTATTGGCCCACGAAATTGCCCACTCGTATATATTGACACGTTTCGCCTTGCCTCTGCTCGACCACAAATTACTTGTATTATTGCTCACAGCGATATCCCCCCAAAGGGATCAAGAGGCGATTGGAATACAAATGGAAGAGAAGACGTGGTCATTTCGGTAATCGAAGAAAAGAGTCGTAGGCACATATATTAGGTCCCTACATATGAAATTGGCGTTTTATATGAAAAAAGGAAAAAAAATGTTTCTTTAATCAATCAAAGTATGTACTATTATTATAAATGCACTTTCGCCATTTTATAGGTAGTTAATTGATTCCTTGGATAAAAAACTGTGGGATCGAGAATAAATTAAATATTTGAAGGCGGTTTGGACTGCCTCATCGAAATACATTTTTTTTCCTTGCAAAAAAATGTTGAAATTCTGGAAAAAGTCGTAATAAGTTGGAGCAAGGTCCGGGGAATATGCCGGATGTCGGAAACATTCCAATCGCAGCTCCTCCAATTTAGCGGCCGTCTTTTGTGCAGTGTGTGGTTTAACGTTGTCATGAAGCAGCAGTGGGCTAGAGAAATTGACCAGCCTCGATTATATATATATATATATATATATATATATATATATATATATATATATATATATATATATATATATATATATATATATATATATATATATATATATATATATATATATATATATATATATATATATATATATATATATATATATATATATATATATATTCAATAATATATAAAATTAGATTCATGAAAAGTTACTTATCTGGGGTCCTGGTGGACCAGAAACATTTAAACGATAGTTAATGTCCTCTTTAAATACTTAGGGCAGCAGTACCTGTTTCTGCAATTGATAACTTATGATGTTCTTAGTTACTTGATGTTCTTAGCAGCCGAATTACTGTATGCCCTTGGATGTAATAAGTATAGGAGGATGGTTTCTGTAACAGAAATGGATGTTAGTAACTTATTTTAGAAGAAATTATATGACTGAGAATATTTCGACACTAGTCGTATTCATCTCTATGACATTTCTGAAAGAAATATATATATATATATATATATATATATATATATATATATATATATATATATATATATATATATATATATATATATATATATATATATATATATATATATATATATATATATATATATATATATATATATATATATATATATATATATATATATATATATATATATATATATATATATATATATATATATATATATATATATATATATATATATATATATATATATATATATATATATATATATATATATATATATATATATATATATATATATATATATATATATATATATATATATATATATATATATATATATATATATATATATATATATATATATATATATATATATATATATATATATATATATATATATATATATATATATATATATATATATATATATATATATATATATATATATATATATATATATATATATATATATATATATATATATATATATATATATATATATATATATATATATATATATATATATATATATATATATATATATATATATATATATATATATATATATATATATATATATATATATATATATATATATATATATATATATATATATATATATATATATATATATATATATATATATATATATATATATATATATATATATATATATATATATATATATATATATATATATATATATATATATATATATATATAAGCTTTCTGCAAAAATGACATCGTCGTGAATGTTTCATTTGACTTTCAGTCCATTTCCCTTATTTCCGGCGCCCGGAAGCTACGTAGGTATTTCAATATTTAACGGACCGAGCTGAAATTGCGGCAGGAGTAACGCCCGCTGCTTGTCTGACAGTACGCACTATAACGTGCTACAGTTAAAGTTGAAAACCGGTAAAAATATTATGCCGAATTTCCCTTGACATACGACAACAGAACAGATCGCATTTACTACCACAGAACAGAAACGGTCCAAAGCTGGAGAGAAATATAAAAAAAAAGTAACTGGCAATAATTATTATTTGGGTAGGGTAGATGGGAGACGGGTGAAAAACCAGGAAAATGTTCACACAGCATATTATATTTGTTTTGTTCTCAGCCGAGCAGTAACCCACCGACATTCTACAAGCAAAATAACCAACCAACCGCCATACAGGATACAGTATATAGCAAAAATAACAGATCGTATCATGTGTGAAGGCAGCTATACTTCTCCATACATCGTTAGGGTACGGATCCGTTTTTTTTACTGTTCCTGCATCTAGTTTTTGATGACGAAGCGGAAGGGCATATTTTGTCGTATTGGTATTTTTAACTGGATCCAGAATACTGTCATATGTGTGAACTCGTTCATTCGCCATCATACGCAATCAACGAAAAAAACGTATCGATAAAACGGGCCCGTTAATCGGACCTCTTTGTGAACGGCCTCTAAGTAGCTACCTAATTTATAATCATATCAACTCTACTTTCTTCTGTTGTAGGTAGATGCGTTTTCTACAATGCTGCTTTAATGTTGTTTATTAATATCAATACTGTTAAAATCAAATTATTATTACTTATATCCCGGCTAATCAAATTTTATCCCGGCTGTTCACCCGGAATCGGGTAGCCGATGGTCGTTTCAAGAGCAGTCGCAGTGAGGTCAGCAACCACCCCCGCTCTATAGGAAACAGTTCTGCTTCCAGATCCCCCGACTGTTAGTCAGAACGCACAATCGATTGGCTTACATCGCACGGTGCGCAGACCGTCCAGGAGCGCCAGAAGGTTGACTCCTAGGGAAAACTAGCCCTAAGGCCAGAGTCCTACCGGGTTCGCACTTTATGCGTGGAGGCCGCCGGATGGGTGTTGACCCGTGAGTGTGACCAACCCTGAACAAAATGGGTCTACATGGCCAACTCAGCAAGGGCCCATTAGCTTCCAGATATCTGGCACACTTTACAAGTCGACCTTCCAATATTAATATGTATCATGTGTAATGATCTGAAAATCATCACATGATCGCTTAGCAGCTCTAAGCTAAACGCAAAATAGATTAATTGAATTTTTAAAATTAAATTCTACTTAAAAAAGATCATAGTGACATCTAGCGATTAAATTAGGAACTAAAACTGACAGATGAAAGAATGTCAGTTGCTAAACTATAGAGCGCAGTGCCATCGTTACATAAATAAAGAGTTTTGAGTAGTTTTTGAGAGTTAAGGACCATCATTAGGGGCTTTAAAAATAGACAATCAGGAGTATTTGGCAAGAAATTAGCATATTTTGAGATTTTTACGAAAAATCTACGTAAAAATCAATAATTGACAAATAGACAATAGAAGCCATGCTTATGGTCTTAAAAAGTCGAACCGATTGGTTTTTCAAAGAAATATAAAAGGGGTTCATTAAATAGTAGGAATTATGAGAGAATTTAATAGCAATATTGATAAAGTCATTTGAAGAACATTTAATTTATTATTAAGAGAAATTGGAAAACATAATCGATATCGATGGAAGAAAGCAGAATTAATGAAATCAAAAGAATTTATCACCAAATAATTGCCAGTCAAAATAACATTTAATTGTTTAAAATGAAGAAATTTAGAAACGCTTAATTAAAATAGAGGAATTACTAGATAAAAATACTATCAATAAATAAAATTGAAATAAAATAGTTATATTATTTCGCTTTCAAAAGCGGGAAAGCGGAAACGACGCGCAGAAAAGGCGGCAAGATCAAGTCAAAATATGATAATTTCCCGCGAATATGAAACATCAATTTTCTCATAATACGTAAAATAAATACTTAAAATCATATGTAGAATTAGAAGCACGAATTATCGTTAAGAAATTCGCTTGTTAGCAATGTGGCAGAGCGTTATTTAACGAAAAAATAGATAAATCAGATCGTTTAATGATTGATTAGTCAATAGTTATGGGTTAAATTAGTGACAAAAGGTCACATCGATAGGGGTGTTATATAAGGGATGGACGAGTTGCTTCCGGCATCCATTAAGAAATTTCAGTCGCACGCACTAAACCTGCGAAAGTTTACGTAAGAAATATAGAATCCGGTGTTCAGATGTAAGAAAAACAGTTGAGAAGTAGGGCATCGGGATGCTATGAAGCGTTCCGATGCCCAGTTAAATTAAATTCGTTATTAAGTGCAGATCGCATATAGCAGAAACGCTTTATCACACTCGCCATTGGGGCGATTTCGCAAAGTGCTAAAAAAAGCGAACAATAAAAAAAAACCAGTGCTAAAACAAGGAAATCGAGAGAGCTACGCGAGTTGGCACAATAAAATCCAACTTTTTCAAATTCAAATTGAAGTACGAGATTTGTCATATTGCAATACAAATATATATCAAAGATGGCGGACGAGTCAAAGTGAAGACGTCAGATTAAAATTCACAACATTGCGAACGTTCTTCGAAGGTGATCACAGGATCTGAAATACAATTAACATTTGACGAGAATGCAGTAACGACTTGGAATTGCAGTACGATAGCGAAGCGGTTGGGGTTTCTAAAAAGACATTCGTCGTGGTGAGGGCAGATTTCTAGGAAGGCGACACACATCGAAGAGATTGACATTAGTTATAAGTGCATAATTGTGCAATGCAGCTGTAAATACGGGAAAGTATAGCCGAGAGTCATTGTCGGCAAAGATGTACTAAAAATATGTAAGTTTATTTTTGCCGAAGCTGGCGTTATTTAATTATTTAGGCCGAAGCTAGCACCCAATATTATCATTGTTGTATATCTTTGGGGTTATAAATATTCGAGTTTTGTACGTTTGTTGGAAATTGTTAGAAATGTTAAGTAGTTGTAACGTAAATGCGTGATTTCTACATATTTGCACGTTAACTAAAAATGAGGCATTTAACATCGATTGACACGAAGAGTCGTTGATAATTCTACGAGATAAACCTCTAGTCAGACTCTTGTTTAATTTGGAAGAGAGATAGCCTTTGCTAACTCCATTAAATTTGACACAAGCCATTTATATAATGTGCTCACGGATTGGAAACTTAGTTAAGGACACATTCGAATTATACTGAATGTTAGATTAAAATTAAAGATAAGGAAAATTGTAGATTATATTAAGGTTTTTTTGACTGATCGATGGGTTTCACGGATAAACGGGGAGGGAATAGTATTAATAGAAATAATAGAACGAAAACCATATGGACACCCAGTGGGACTGGATGATAGCCAGGTCGTAGTTTATATCGGGCATTAGCGACTGCGGGTCATTTAAATTCATTTATATCACTGGAACGCATCGACTAGTTTGACCAGAATGTTAGGTTATAAGTATTTTTAGTGTTGTATGTAAACATTACGATTCATGTTTCAATATAATTTGACATTGAACACATTTAAATAAATAAGGGATTAGAATCTAATTGTCGAAATTCACGGCGGAGATTTAAACTCATGCATTATCATTATTAAATATCATTTTTTATTAACAATCGACTGAACGCAGCCATTGTTGTCATCGACAAATAATCGATCGAAAATAACTCAAAGAATAAATTGTAATATTTTGTGGTGAATTAGGCGCTCATTATTATAAATATAATTCACAATAATAGTACTTAAACTAAAATAGAAGAAATTATAATTTTAATTGTTAATATATGCATTTTGATTAATATATGGATTATTAATTAGAGAAGATTTGTTTCATTGAGGAAGTAAATAAAAAGAGGGAAATTATTAGGCAAGGTATTGGAAGCATATCCCACTGGAAAGTAATATTATCACTATCGCTGATATGGTAGTGGAGTAAGTGGATCAAAAGTATGGCATCCAATTATTATGGCACCCAACTGGTGGGGCCAAATGTTAAGTAAAAATCTTTGTGACACATGGTAATATGACTTATACATTAATATGGACCTCCTATTAAAAAGTGCCGCCGTTGTTCCTTTAAACCCTTCCCTTTTTATTATTATTATGTTGTACGCTCACATAAATTAGAACACATTATTATCAGCAAAATTTATTTACTAATATAAATGTAAAATTATGGGTGAAATATGATATGGTTAAATATTTGACGCGAATTAAATAGTGATAGACAATTCAGAAGATATATGGAATGGGCACTCGTATCGAGTAGGTTAATATTTAGATCTCCAAGAAAAAAATAATGTGTGCCGCCCCAAGACCTTCCGGGCAAGTAAACAGGGACTTAATTTATTCGAATATTCATCTATACTAATATTATTAAGAGGTAAAGTTTGTGAGGTTGTAGGAAGTAATCTCTGGATCTACTGAACCGATTTTGAAAATTCTTTTATCGATAGAAAGCCACGTTATTTGTGAGTGTCATATTGTGAGGCTATATATTAATTCGAAGACTTTTTAGTGCTAGTCGGATTTGCAAAGTAAGTCGGAGAAAAAACGGTCGAATGAAAAGGTTTCTTAGGAACGCTGCCTTAACGTAATTTACATAGCCAATATCCAATATTAGCTTCTTTTGAGCCTTAAGACGCCCTGTACGAAATCGATGTGGGCCGTGATACCTCTATAATCAGTGGTATAATATACCTATAGGTAGGTAGGATTTTCGGAGCCAAAGAGATACGTCCACCCTTTGGAAGCGCTCGGCGGGGACTAGCTGAGTTGAGGCGTGAATCGTATCATAGGCGAGAACCATACCGAGAGAATTAGATTGTTTAAGACTTTATTGCCAATTTTAATTAATGTTTTGCATTTTTTTTGAGGAAATGGATTGATATTGAACTAAAGTTTATTTCTGTTGTTTTTATTTTATGAACGAGAGTTCTAAAAGGCCAAAATCAAAAGCATTTCTTCGCCCATTTTCTAAAAAAATTGACAAAGTTAAATATTGTTTTTAACAACAATTTTATATGAAAGTAGTAAAAAGTGATTCACTTATTATATAGAAGACTTTCACAACAATACATTGTAATTTTTTTATACCGTTTAGATGTCAAAACGATTCGTAAATATGTTATATTCTAAACCTCTTACATCAAAAATTCACAAACAGTCGCCGGTTTAAGGTCAATTAATCAAAATTCTATAATAATTTTCAAAAAAGTAGCTCACTCATTAGACAATAATATAAATGATTTTTTATGTTGTGCAATAAAACTTATAGAAATACAGTATTTTAACTTTAAATTCAAGTCTGCAAAATTACGTAAATTCACGAAATGCGCAAAATTTCGTGTACGGCCTCTTAATAAGAGGATCAATTGTATCGAAGCTTCACCCCAAGCTATGATACTATATATCAAATATGCGCTAATGTGAAATATAGAGTTCTTACTAAATCTTTGGATACCGTATTTCTCAGTAAAATTAATTTTTGTTTGAGTTTTCTCGCTTTGTTGCATCTGGTGTCTTCTTACCACTTTAGTGTATAGTCCGGAGTTAACCCGGGGTACTTTAATTTATATACTCTTTCTACCTCCGTACACGTACAAAGAAGCTGTGTCGCATACTTGCCGTCACCGTCAGTGTTGCATGAATGGATTTATATTCAACATATATTTAAATACATACAATACAATAGAACATAAATTGCAGGAATGAGTTAGTAGCATTTTACTTTCCTGGCAAGTAAAGTATTGTGGACGCACTTCTGTGCATCTGTGTATCTGTGTGTATTTCTTCAAGATAACGCCGAAACGCTTCATCCGATTGCAGCTGAAATTTGGCATACAGGCATCATTTGATAATGGCAAGAGTTGAAAAGGTTGTGGTTGAAATCGGCCCACCAGGGGGCGCGCTAGTTATAATTCAATTTCAAAATATTGGACTTAGAGACTTGAATTTCGGTACACAGATGCGTCGTAGGGTCGAAACCACATGTCTAATACAATAGACAAATACAATAGACAAATACAATATGTCTAATACAATAGACAAAAAACCGAGATACATTTTTATCAAATAATAACGTCGAGCTGCCCGAGGCTAGCCGAGGAATGAACCATATTGGAAAATATCCCGCTATCAAGTGGGGGAGGGGAGAAAATATTCTTCTTCTTTCGTGGGTTCCTATTCTGCCTTATCTAGAATGCTTTGACTTCGAAGAAAATACCAAGTACTCAGGATGTATAAAGCTCCGGAAGTAAATATTCTTCCTTTTCCGTGGGTTGCTATCGCGTCTTATCTAGAGTGCTATAATAGATACCCTAGTGCTAAAGAGGTTTTGGGGGTTGGTTTCGGGGGGAGGGGGGTAGCCTTGGAAAGGGGGAGGTAGCGTTGGGTGGGGGGTTTAAGGGGTGTTGCAGGAGGTGGTTAAGAGGGAAGGGTGTTGAAATGGAAGTGATTGAGAGCGGAGTTGGAAAGAAGGGAGAGGCGAAAAAGAGGGGAAGGGGTTAAAAGGGTGAGGGAGGAAGGGGTTTGAGGGAGAAGGGGGGTAAATTAGGGGTAGGAGTGGATAGTGAGGGGACGAGGGGGGGGGGTTAAAGAGGGAATACGGAGAAGGGGGAGTTGAAGGGGGGAGTAAGTGGACTGGAGGGAGGCAATGATGGTCCGGAGAATGAGGGGTTTTTTTGGAGGGGGGGGGGGGTACGGAGGAAGGGAGTAAGAGAGGGAAGAGGGTCGGGAGAGGAGTTGTTTGGGGGGTTGGAGGGCGGGTGGGCGGAAGGGGTGGTCGCTAGAAGGGGGTTGAGGTGGAGAGTTAGAGGAAGTATGATAGGGAGTGGGGAGGTTAAGGGGGAGGTTGGTGGACTGAGAATGGGGTAAGTGGGGCGGGAAGAGGAGGTTGTTTGAGAAGGAGTAAAAGGGGTGGTGTTGAGAGAGGGACTTTAGGGTGGAGGGAAGGTGGGCTGAGGGCGAAGGGTGGGGGAGGGGGGGTAGATGAGGGAGTGTTGAGGAGTAAGGTAGGGGTATCGGAGGGGGGAGGAGGGGTTTTGAAAAGGGGTCTTGGAGGGGGGAGGGGGTTAGAAATTTGGCGCGCGAGGTTGTCCGCTAACCGGGAAAGTCTTAGGGTAGCACAAACGATTTTCCTAATAATCGTGACGAGCGTAGGTTATCAAAAGTAATTTTATCGCACGTAAATGAAAAAAAAACTGCTTTCCTCAGAGATGCACTTTATATACGAAAATGGCTGCCATACCATCCCGCTTGTAATACAATGCATAAAGGAACGGAGACTGCGTCGCTAGACGCTGTATGTAAGGTGTTAAAAGTGGTTTCGCTAAGGAGCGTATCTTTCTAGCCAACCACTCAACTTCCACTACAATTACTTTGCTACGAGCCAACGGTTTACAAAGTAAAAGCAAAGAAAGCCAACTCGCGTTGCTTAATAAAGATGATAGTGGGAAAAGCGAAGCATAATTTGAGTTGAAAGTGAAGAGTGCTGGGTTATATATGTATGTAGTTTTTAGCTGTAAACATCATATGGCGTAAAGAGGGTAGAAGGTATAATAACTTTTTTTTGTATACAAATGGTATACTAATAGTTATACAAATTTTATTTAATATTCTTCTCTTTCTTATGAGAATTGCGCAGATAAATATCTTTAAAAACTAACCAAAATTACTATATATATTTTTAGATTCCTATTTCTAAAAAATATTTCCTATTGTTAATTTACATATAAGTCTTATACATTCACAAAGCCTCTAAAAAGCTTAAGAATCTTTATTTATAACCCTTTAACGATTATGGGTCTTATGTGTCTCATAACTTCAACTCAACTCAAAAATCATTTCATAAACAATGAATTTCCTTTTTTTCCTCATTTTTCCTTTTTTTTGAGTCATCAGAAACTTAATATTGGCAAAAAACAAACTATTGTTTTAAAATATGTTGTATTTTTCTTTGAAAACTTCGCATAAACCAACAAACTCGAATGATCAAAGAACAGGGAATTTAAATAAATATATATATTTTTTTTAGTATGTACAAACTTTTATTAAGTTAATAAAGTCATATTTATTAATACACAAAATGTATTTAAATCTCTTATGGATCACAGGGACACATATATCCCATCGATTTATATAAAATCTTATGAACCAATTTTTAAAAAACTTGAAATACATGTTATTTACATCGCGCTTTAACAGTTTTCTGTATTAGAAATTTCCATACTCTACCGCCAATCTTAAGGCCCTCAAAGGGTTAAAAGTTTTCCACTACTCTTTTTGGCCCTGAGATTAACAACATATTTGACGTTTTATATATTTGCCCAACTTTACATAAAACGCCTTTTTAAATTTATTCCTTGGGATGAGGTTACAATGTCATACACAAATTCATCGAATTCCTCGTTAAAACTTTTCATATAGTCGCTTCCCTTATCGTTATATAGGGCCCGAAAAGTGTTTTTGATGAAACCAACAGTATATTTTAGTATATTTTTAAGTACGTTTTTCTGACTGAAAAACCATCGGGAGACAATTTCTAACGTGTTTTTCTAACGACTTTTGAAACAGATTTTTATTTTCAGTACAAGTTAACCTTTCTCGAAAAATGGCCTAAACAACAGTGAACATTGTATCAGGATAAACCTAGCGGTTTTTGAGTTTATTGCAATTCAAAAGTCGGAAATACAGAGATTGTTTAACAACGCAAGTATGTTTTTAATCCAATCAACACTTAACTTTCGACTGTAAGCCTCTTTCAAATATTATAATATTTATAACCTATATATCTATAACCGATATATCTGTGAGAATGGACACCCTTCACTAGACTCCAATTGTTTGTGAGCGAAGGGTGGTTCTCATCATGAAGATTTCTCCGTGAACGAAAGTCGTAGATGTCGAAGTAGAAGTATTTAATCGGAAGGTTGAAAGTTGAAGTCGCCAGTTCTTAACGCCTTGTTGTTATTTCGCCGTTGTGTCGTAGTGCGGGCGCGAGGTGAAGCCGTGGTAGTGTGTCGGATGTGTGTAGTCTAGGAGCTAGGCTGGACGATCGGTATCGCGGATAATGCAGGTACTGCTTGTTAATGAAACGTAGTCGCGATATCTGTAGCCGTGTACTTGTCCACCAAGGAAATGATAGGTAGCGCGTGGCAACTGTCTGCCAAGGGAATGATGTGTAGAGCGCGTACTTGTCGCCAAGGGAATGATAAATATCGAACGCAATGTACTGCGTTTTATAGGGTGATCGGTGATGCAATAGCTACGAGTGGGGCGACGCATGTGTCGCTTGCCTGGGCAATATTTGCCAAATTTAGCTGGAAATTAACTGCAGCTGCTCGTGCAAGTTTGAGCGAGTCTGCAGTTTTCTGTTCTGTGAAATTTACTTTTTTGTTGTGGGTATGTAGGGCCGTAGGCTCCTACATATCTATAACCGATATATCTATAACCGATATATTTATATCCGATCTATATCATCTCACTCTCGTATTTATAGGAGATTTTGTCTCAGTTACGCAATTATCGCCATGCAAGTTGTAATGAGGTGCGGTCTCCTCGGACAACCTCTAAATGTCGCTGGTGAAGGATTGCCGGATTCCAGGTAAACGCCTTGTTCGTGGTGGCACAGATTTATTTTCGATTTGGTGCAATACAAAGTACACGCGAGCGAAATATACAATTTATACCAAGCAGGAATTGCGGTGGCGACGATATCGACCGTCCGCTCCGATCGTATGGTAATCTGACGTTTTTAGTGGCGGCGTTCGACCCGTCTTCCCTTCACTCGTTGGTTGCGTTCAGCGGCATCGCTCGATGTAATGTTGCCACGCTAGAACGGTTTAGGCTAAGTACGAAACACAAGTAAAACTTTGTAATAAGAGCAGTTTTCCTAAGTGAGAAGTTTGGTCGTGCTGTGGTCGCGTCCCCTACCTTCCCCTCTCACTAACGTGACAAAAGAAAAATGTATTGTTCAAAGTGGGCGCAAAGTTGAATTTGCGAGGGAGATTTAGCGATAAATTAGCCCCTGAGGCGACAAGATTCTCATGTAATTTTCGCAACGCCTGGCGGGGAATTCCCGGAGCCGGAAGAGAATTACGAGCGGTGCTTCTGCCGACATATAAATGACCTCTGAGCCTCTACATCAAACTCAGGAATAACACACGCCAGAAAGCTGTCTCCAGTTTTGTGAAGATATTAAACAACTATATTGATTAAATAGATTAGGGGTACTATATTCTTGATGCCGTGTGCTAAGCCAGGCTACAAGGGAAGAAAAACTATATTGGTAGTCACGACTGACCAACAAAAAAGGAATGTAATGTGTTCAGGGTCGATCAATGTATATATTCCGTTTTTAATTCCACCATAACTTCTATTCGTTTAGACCGATTTAGAGTGTGCGGTATTGTTAGAACCATCATCCAGAGTGTCATAGGGCAACTTAACTGTCTAAATATAAAGTAAGTAGTTGTCCAAATAATCAATTTTAGTGGTAAATAAAAGGTGTGATTGAGTACATTCCGGAAATATACATCTATCTATATGGATAAATACCTAAAACACACAAAACAACATAAAAACACCTAAAAAATAATGTTTTATACAATAGTTCACTTTCTGTAACGGCAGTCGTGTTTTTTATTCTTTTTAATGTATTAACTTGTTACCTGCTAAGAACACGATTATGGCGCAGGTGCCACAATATATAGTACCTACCCAGGAGATGTATATCGTTTACACAACACCAATGTAAGTTGTTCGTTTCAAAATTTGCAAAATATTTTTCAACCACTTGCTGGTATCCGATTAAACTGAAATTTGGCATAATTATGTAAGTTCCGTGACAATTCAATATTTTAGGGCCATCGAGCTGATTTGATGATGGAGCCGGGATGAAGGAACTGGAACTCCCTCGTGGCAAATGGTAGGTCAGTCGAATTTGTGCTTGTTTGTTTTGTTATCATGAGTAAGTTTTGTTATCACGAGTACTTGTTAACACGCTTTTATTAGGTTGACTTGTATGTACACAATCTATCAATTAACGGAATATTGCTAGTCAAATTTCAACCACTTTCATGTTGATAGTCGTATCAACATGAAACTTCGTAATTATGTATAGGTAGTTCTGATGACAATATAATTATATAGTATCATCGAGCTGATCTGTTGATGGAGGCGGAAGGTAGAACAGGAACTGCATAAGGAAACTATCCGAGCTGTGTGTGAAATCGGCTTGAGATGTGATCTGGCCATGAATAATTTCCAGGGTCGGATGATGGAGCCGGAATTTTGGCACTGGAATTATTTAACGGAACAACCTATCTTAGCCGTGTTCAGGCTTTTTGGAATCGGCTTGAGATGTATGTACTCTGGCCAGGAGGGTCTAATGATGGAGCCCGAAGGTGGCGCTGAAATTATATAACGGAACAACATATCTTAGCTGGATTTGGGCTTTTTCGAATCGTTTTAAGATGTACTCTGGTCATGAATTATTTCCAGCGCCTGATGGAGCCGGAAGGTAAGCACTCAAAAACGAAACAATGAATACTTAACGTGTTTGGGCTTGTTAGAATCGTCTTGAGATGTGCTTTAATCATGAATGACAAAATTGTGATAAGACTAAAGTTACTTTTAAGTCTTATTACGTTAAGACTAAAAAGTAAACAATTAAATAAGACGTTCCAAAACTCAAAAAAATATGCTTTTATAAGTACTGCATAAAAAGCAAAAAATAACAAAATAATTAACTACTATGTTATCACTGTTTACACTCTAAGGGACTTAGTGTAAACCTTGTTTGTAATTAACCATAGTATTAGAGTGTAAAAGTGTGCGGCACTTTCTCTTCAAATCAAATCATCATAATACTTCTCAATGAAATGTTACACTAATAACTTATTAAACAAAGCAACCACACCAACTAATGCAACCAAAAAACAAAAAGTTTTACTTAAAAACAAATTAAACTATAAGCTAATGCAATAACAAATCGCCTATTTTTTCCTAAAACTAACCAACGTGTAGGAAAATATGTCGAGGTCATTCGAAGCTTTATTATAATGTAAACAAGACCGTCTGAAAAAGGTATTTTTCGAATACTTTGCGTGAGCGAGAAGAGGGAGACCGAGGAATTTTTAAAAGAATTTGGCCCAAGAGGGGTGCAGCATTATTATGGTTATTTGAAATTTTATATAGGAAGATATTGTCTAAAAAGGCAAGTCTTGCATTCAAAAAGTGTACTTTGTGTTTCGTCGCTCTCTCTGCATAATACGTAGACATGTTACCTGTCCGAAAGTCCAATAATTTTAAGAATGTCTTTAGCACCCTCTCAATCCTGAAGGAATGTTGAAGTTATGATGTTTGTTCCATCTTCCCCATATATTCGAAGCACTGTGTGAAGGATAGTTTTTACTTTCCTTGCAAAGGAAAGTATTGTGAACGCACTTCTGTGAGTCTATTTATCTGTGTGTATTCCTCCACGATAGCGCCCAAACGCTTCATCCGATTGAGCCGAAATTTGGAATGCAGGCATCATTTGATCATGACAAGAGTCGACAAATTGTTGTTGAAATCGGTCCACTAGGGGGCGCGCTGGTTATACTTGAATCTCGAAATAATGGACTTTATAGATACTTGAAATTACATAGCAAATACATAGAAATATACAAGCGACACAAATAATATTTCCGTCCGCCAAATATTAATGAAATAGTAAACCCTTAAAACCACCGACGCTTTCGATGCATGGATAGTTCCAAATTCGAATTCAAAGGCTCACGGCGACCTGCGTTTGCAATTGGATTTTTAAATGGAATGAGATGACGCGCGTTCGAAATTTAAAGTTTCATTGCGTTGCGTCGCATATTGAGAGGATTTTTTTCCAACTGCTCTTTGACTTTATTTATGAAATAAATATTCAGATGAAGTTTCTGGCTCTGGCTACTTGCCTTGAAATTCTTGGGGTGACACAACCGATTTCTTTTTTACACGACTGCCCAACAAAAAAGGAGTGTAATGTGTTCAGGGTTCATCTATATGATTTCCGTTTCATTATTCCTCCATAACTTCTAGACGCTGAAACCGATTTAAAAGTATCTTGTATTATTAGAATCGTTGTCATTCTGAGTGTCATTAGGGTACTTTAACTGCCCCAACCTAATATCAAGTAAATAGTTATCTAAACGTTCAAATATCCAAATGTCAATAAATGAACATAATAGTGTGTTTAGTGTCAAATGAAAGGTCTGATTGAGTAAATTGCGAAAATATATATGCATATATATGAATAAATACATAAACCACAAATATTTCACATAGAAAAGGTAATAAAAATAATCTATACTAATATTATAATGAGGTAAAGTTTGTGAGGTTGTAGGGAGTACTATCTGAATCTACTGAACCGATTTTGAAAATTCTTTTACCAATAAAAAGCCACATTATTTGTGAGTGTCATAGGCGAAAAATGAAAAGACTCTTTCGTGGTAGTCGGATTTGCAAAGTATGTCGGAGAAAAAACGGTCGAATGAAAACGTTTCTTACGAATGCTGCCTTAACGATGAGAGATATATGATTGAGTTCTAGAGAAAAGTTGTAGAGATTGATAATGCCTACAAAAAAGTCCGCAACAGCATATGTATAACTTTTATATTTAGGTCACAAAAGTAGTTTTTTATATAAAAAACAAAAATAATCGTTAGGTCATTTTTATTGATCATGAATGAATGAATGAAAAACTCTTTATTGCACAATAAAAATAAGGTACAATGGCGGACTTATTGCTACACTACAACAATATCTTCCAGTCAACCAACTTTCAACTGATCATATTAACAACAATTATGAATTCTTATCAAAATAAGTAAATTTATCGTCTCAAGTATTTAAAACAAAAGACTTTTCCCTTTTACTACGTATAATTTCCATTTTACTGCATAAATGGTTAAAGAGATAATACGACATAGGTATGGAACCGCGACTGTATCTCGGGTTGGAACTCCTGAAAGACAATATATTTTGGTACCAAATAATTACATCTAATTTAGTATACAGAGAAATTTTGAACAATTAAAATAAATATAATTTATTCAATCATAATCACTCATTTGAAACCCGGTAATATAGCCAAATTGGCATGCAAATACATACATACATATGCAGTAAAAATATAACCCTCCTTTTGGCAGTCAGGAAATAAGTCAAAGCACTCAGTACTAACCGAACCACACTCATAATTTCATCACTCACAAGTAAAAATGTTTACCGCCCAACGATGTGGGCACGGGTCAGCTAGTTATATGTATATACAGTAGTTCAATTTTGTAACGGCAGTAGTGTTTTTTATTCCTTTTAATATATTTACTTGTTTTGATCTGCAGGACGGTTTGCTATGATAGTCAGTAAATGCAATCAGACAAGAGTGCATACGTCTCACTGGTGGCCGGGCGAACTGTGCGTACATTTTCATAAATCCAGCAGACAGCATGAATGGACTGTATGCGAGTAAATATTATGTTGGCCGCGTCGCAGCGTCGGACATTCGTTATGTCGGGTCGGCGTCGCCGCGTGGCGTGGCGTCGCGACGGGCGTCCCGTCGGCTTGGCAGCAAGCCACACAAATCCACCGCGCGCGGGACATGTTTTTGCTCAGTCGGAAAGCGTTATTTGACCCGGTTATCAAACAACACGTCGCATTCTTGCTTGCGATTGCTGATCGTATGCTTTCGTGCGGAGACAGCCCCGCCGCGCCGGAAACTTTACGGCGCGTCGCTAGGAAAGATACTAACTTTAACGAGGGCGCAACGGGACAAAATCTACGATGTCATGTCATTTGTATAAGATTTGTGTAATCTTGCCGCCGATGGAATAGACTTAAGTTTTGATACAATATTGCGTAAAAATCATACACTTAAATTATAATATATCTTGTAAATTTGTAATTTAAAATATTTTAAACTTTGCAAAATGACGTAAGAGATTCTTGGGCTTCTTCTACTTCGAGTTAATCGAACACCCAGACACGTAAATATATATTATAAAATAAACAATAATCCGAGCGAGATAGTAGATATGAACACGGTGATGTAAGGGAGGAGAGATGAGAAGAGTATGGCAGCAGGAGCAGCTGTAGCCGATAGAGACGGCGAGAGACGTCTAGGCAGTCGTAGGTTATGCAAAATGTAGATCAGCTCCGACGCACGACTGGAGTGCGACTGTAAGTGCGATTGTCATTGAATATACAATAGGCAAAGGGGGTTAATTGATATATTGATAGATTGATTGACTGATTAATCGATCGATCGATCGATCAATCAATCAATCATAAATCACAATCACAAATCAATAAAAAGTCGTCAACCACCAATCAATCAATCAATCATCAATCATTAATCATCAATCAATCAATCATCATCAACCAATCATCATCAATCAATCATAAATCAATCATCATACATCAATCATCACCAATCAATCATCATCAAGCAATCATCATCTATTAATCATCATAAGACAAACAAATCCCCTAAAAAATCCCCTAAAAATCCCCTAAAAAAAAAAAAAAATAAAAAAAAAAAAACCCAAAACTGAAAAAAACATTTAACGACTGGGCGACTCCAGGAATTAAGGTCTCTAGATCACGGATGTTTGAATTACATCAACTAAAAAAAGGAAAATGTGACGTCGAATTTTTAAAACATATACAGACCTATAAGAAGACATAAAAAAGTTGTCTGGAAGGCAAAACAATTATATCTAAAATCCTCCATTGAACGGTCGGAAAATAAAATCAAAGCTGTCTGGAATATTATAAGCAAAGAGTGTCGTAGGAGTTCGTCTACAGAAAATGTGATTAGGTTAATCAAACAGTCAAACAATATCTGACGCTAGTGCAGTTGCAGAGATCTTTAACGACCAATTCAGCATTCCAAAAGTTGACAATATTAGCTTATTTGAGACGACCCAAACTTCTTCTGACCTTCTATCAAGCTTTTGCAATAGAAATAAGGCGACTTTAAAATTTATGTATACGACGCCACAAGAAATTATAAAAATAGGTAATTCTATAAAAATCAAGGACTCTACCGACCTCTGGTCTATTTCGACAAGAATAATGAAGAGCAGTATTGTCCCGGTGGCCGAACATCTGTCTTCTTTATTCAATAAATGTATTGGCTCTGGAATCTTCCCAACTAAAATGAAGATGGCAAAAGTGATTCCTATCCATAAAAAGGGACCCCGGGAAGACATAAACAACTACCGGCCAATTTGAGAAATTAATTCTTCAAAGGCTAAGTACCTTTTTTGCCGAACACAACATCCTTACGCCAAAGCAATTTGGGTTCCGCAAGTCACTATCCACCATAGATGGAATTGCAGGCCTGATGGAAAAACTATTATCTAGCATCGATAAGTCGAATAAAACTTGTGGCATTTTTTGTGACCTATCCAAGGCCTTTGATTGCGTCGATCACCTTATTTTGCTTCAGAAGCTTTAGGCATTAGAGATACAGTTCTAAGCCTAATACAATCCTACCTACAAGGACGGACGCAAGTCACTAAAGTCCAAAACAGCTTGAGCGATCACCAAAAAATTACTAAAGGGGTACCGCAAGGTTCCATTCTGGGACCCTTTCTTTTTCTTGTATACATCAATGATATACCAGATTGCGTGTTATCTGATAACGATGAAATTGTACTGTACGCAGATGATACCTCACTAATTTTCAGCGATGCAAATCATGAACAACTAGTTAAGCGAATTGACGTAACCATGGAAAAACTTGGTACTTGGTTCCAAATAAATCAATTGTCTCTTAATGCATCTAAATCAAACTCCATCAATTTCTCTCTTCGGCCGTCCCAAAATAATATCTTCAGTATTAGCTATGGTGATAAAGTATTAGAAAATGTTGATCATACGAAATTTCTAGGCATTCATATTGATAGCAATCTGCAATGGTCGACTCACCTAGAAGAACTGAGCAAAAAATTAAGTAGTGCCACATTTGCCATAAAAAAAATCAAATTGTTATGTGGCTTTGAAGCTTCCAAATCTGTCTACTTTGCCTATTTCCATTCCCTGTTAAGTTATGGCTTCATGTTCTGGGGAATGGCGGCAAATGTTATAAGGATCTTTCGCCTACAAAAACGAGCGATTAGAAATCTGTTCTCAATATCTTCGCTAACATCTTGCAAGCAGTACTTCATCGAATCAGGTATCATGACTTTGTACGCCGCGTATATATACCAAAACATCATGTATATGAGAAAAAATATCGAGACTAAATCAACTAACTCAAATATTCATTCGCATAATACGCGAAATAAAGAGGACTTGCGTCATTTTAAGGTGCGTCTGAGTAAGGTTCGGAATAGCTTTCTCTGCCAATCTTACTTATTCTACAACAAACTTCCATTACACATCAGGGGTCTTGGGGAGGTTCACTTTAAGAAAAAGGTACAGGGTATTTTGACTAAAAACCCCATTTATAGCATTGAGGATTTCGACAACATCAATTTTTCGCAGCTCTATTGACCTACTTGACTATTATTATTCCTTATTCTTTCTATTATTGACTATTTTACAATTGCGTTTTTTTTTCTTCTTCAAACTATTGGCTATTGACAATAATTATTATTACTGATTTGTTTGTATTTGTGTTTTTTCTTTAAAATATCTTCCCGTATGATAATTTGGGAAATTATCCAATATTTATTTGATTATTTAGTACCTAGGATTATATAGAAAATTAGATAGAAAATTTTACGAAATTACTTAAGAATTTTGATTGAAAATATTGGAAAATGTTGTTTCCTCTACATAGAAAATCTCTTGGATGTTCAACGTTCATACCTTGCAATACTGACGTTTATATGTTATACCTTAATAGGTATTTATTTAAATATTATACTTGTTATTTTCATTACTTTTGACTTAACCAAGTGTAGGAACTCCTATCAACTGGTTTGAAATAAATAAATAAATAAATAAATAAATAAATAATCATAAATCAATCATCATCAATCATGATTCATCCATCATCCCTAAACATTAACCATCAATGAATAATTATCAAATAATTATCATTCAATCATCACCAATAAGCATACATTCAATTAATCAATCATCATCAATAAATCATCATCAATCAATCACCATCAATCAATCATTATCAATTAATCATCATCTATCAATAATCATCAATCAATCATCATCAATAAATCATAATAATAACAATAATAATTAAACGCTTTGCCTAAAAGCAATATCTTACAGCTAACCTTAACCTCAGGTTGAGGATCCGACTGCGTATTACATTACTGCACCTATATGTTTCGATTGACTATCGTGTGATTGAATCCCGTATGTGTGTGTGTATATATATTCTTTCACGATAGCGTCCAAAAGCTTAATCCGAATGATCTGAAATTTTGTATACAGGTTTCTTTTGGTCACGGCAAAAGTTGAAAATAATGTGGTGTAAATCGGTCCAGCAGGGGGGCGCCTTAGTCATATATCATTATCGAAATATTGGGTTCAGAGACTTGAAATGTGGTACACAAATGCCTTGTTGGGCCAAAATCACATTGTGAAAGTTTGGTTGGAGTATACTAAGCCAAGCCATACTAACATAATTTAGATTTGGCCATATATTTTAATCTAATATTAACCCCAAGTCGCCCGAGGCTAGCCGTGAAACGAACCGTGCTCCCTGTGTTGTCGCAATGGGACCCAGCCGCATTCGACCGCCGGCCGAGAGAGGGCGCTTATCGATTTTATCGAAATTATTTTTCAGAGTTAAAGTCCTCGCCTATTTGCCGGGAAAGTCGTGGGGTGACACACCCATTTTTTTTACTACAGAACGCACAGTCGAATATTAAAATGTCTTTCAATATTCTGTTTTTTGGTTTCATTCAATTTGAGAGCAAAAAGTTGGCGACCGTACGGAAGAAAATTTGTTTTCTCAGTTGTCCGTTTGTATGATATGAAGCTCCCCGATCCATTTCAGCTACGTAACTCCTAACAACTATCAGCTATTCCCATCGACGATTAAAACAGATCGGCTAAAGAACATTTCTTGTGAGGGCTGCCTGGCTTGCCCTGATAGTACGCCTAAAGATGTAACATCAAAGAGGCCCTTTTGAATGGCAGCTGCCATTTCTGCGTAGGTAAGGAAACTTAAATCGAATACGCTCTTTCTGTTGATAAATAAAACAGAATGGCGTTGGAATTTTCAAATTCGGACCACGCATTCCTAAGATATCAATGACTAAGACAGAGAGAGAGAGAGAGAACTGTCATTGGAACTATCATCTAAAACGGGCAAACCTGACAACCCAGGCTGGTATAATGATATTATATCGTTCTTTCAGCTGTGAGGTGATTACGCCGATACTTATGGACACCAACGGCCACAGTCTAGCTTTGCCAACGCGCCCATAAGAAGCCAACGCCTTACCACGAGGCACTGGGAGGTGTAACCAGCGGGCCGACCTCATGCCCTCACTACCAGATTTGGCCGGATTTTTCCGTGCCGGTCTGGTCGCGGGTACGAGGTTGCTTGCGCGGCCTCTACCGGACATAGCCGGATATTCAAATTGAATATTTTGCCGACAGAGGCGCCCTTTGGCCGTCATGGTCACTCGGTATCAGTTGGCTAATGGATCGATTCAAGGATTGAAGTTGTCAGGTCGACAACTACCCTTCGCTCTCGTAGGAAACATATAGTACATATCCAGATTCCTCTGGTTATTAGCCGTAATGCTGGTACATGCTGGTACGAACACCGCCCAGCTCCGCCTGAGGTATTCCCCGAATACGCAGTTTTCTGATTCTAGCTGCTTCCGACTGCGGGATTACAGCCGAGGCAGAAGCTCACAGCAACCCTGACAGGGTAAGTCCCTCTACAAGGAGGCTGCCAGATAGGAGTTGAACCGTGCGTTCGGCAGGCCAGATGACATTGAGTACATACTGTTCTAAATGTTCTAAAACGTGGAGAAAATTGTTTTTGTTCGTTATGTTTTTGTTTTTTTAGGTAAATGCGTCATGAACAGCGCCAAGCTGCAACACATTAACTTCTATACGGCTTGGTATAGAAGAACTTCTATACATTTGAGTACGTATAATATTTTCGTGTTATTAACTTTATTGTAATTCGCCACCAGATGGCGCTTCAGCTCATCGACTTTTAAACCGTTCATCCGATCGCCATGAAAATTGGTATGCATAGGTATTTGAACTCCGGATAATATTTTCGATCTATCCAATTTGTTCTAACTCGCTACTAGTTGGCACTGCAGCACATTATCTTCAATACCGTTTAACTGACTGCCATGAAATTTGGTATATCTATGTATTTGCGCACGGATAATATTTTTACTCTATTTACTTTGTTGTAGCTCGCCCCTAGGTGGCGCTGCAGCACATGAACTACTATACCGTTTAACCGATGGCCAGTTGAGCCCGGATAACATTTTCGTACTATTGACTTGGTTGTAACTCGCCACTAGATAGCGTTGCAGGGCATGGACTTCTATAATGTTCAACCGATCGCCAGTAAAATTGGTATATCTATGTATTTGGGCAAGAATAATATTTTGGCGCTATCAACTTTTTCGTAACTCGCGTGTAGATGGCGCTGCAGCACATTAGCCTCTAAACCGTTCAACCGATCGCCATGGTATACATAGGTATTTGCGCACGGATATAATACGGGCGACGCCAATTAATACCACTAGTATTGTGTTAAATTACCTGTAGTACAAAATTTTATATTGGTAGTATTCTTGCATTCCACTGTCCCGTGTTCCACTATACCGTGCTAAGTAAAATTGGCGTTAAATTAGCAATTTATTCCTCTCCATCGACCATTTTCCCAATCAACGACTGAACACATCTCAATCTGAAGAATCTCCTTCCGAGGCGGGGAGTATAAAAGGAAAAGGTGGAGAATTTTAATTAAAAATGTACTACCGTATCTACTTTTCGGTCCACCGCGACAGAGGTGGTTAATGAAGTGATCTCTGAGGAGACGAGAGCGGCCAGGGGGGGTGGTCGTCCCCTTTTCTCGGGGTGCTTATCCTTTTATCTTAAATTTCTTCCGGCGCGGGCGTCCGGGGTTCGCGAACTAAAGCCAACCAATTTTAATAAAAATCTTCCTACGAGCTACGAAATACGGGGAAATTCTGCAGAGCCCCAGATAAAACTGACAATTGGGGCAATGAAATCGATTACGGAATGGAGCAGCGACGTAGATTATTATTAATAAGTGTATTTGCATGAAATATCAAACTAAGTAAATTATTCTCTATTTTTATATAACTACAAATATATGAGTTTTCATTAACCGGTATCCTTGAATTGAGTTAATTAGTACGAGCAAACAAGCACCTCTTCATAAAAAAACTTGATAAAACAAAAAAAAACTTATTTATTTAGTTTGTTTGAAAAAGCATTGAGCGCACTGCGCCATCTATCAATAGGTATAATGTCGCGAATATTGTTTAATCGCGATATTTCAGCTACTGCTAGATGATGCAGCGTCATCTGTATAACCCCTAGAGCCCCAATTGGCCGATATCGGTCACAACACGATTCAGAGTGACGGCCTCGTTTTAATTCTATTTTAATTTAATTTGTTTTATTTTATTATGTTAATATGTTTTATTTTAATAATGGGTACAGTGGCAGTAATTAATGTTTTGGTGAGACAGTGTCATAATTCAATTTTTTTACTAATGTTTACTAATTTTTTTTCGGACGTCAACTTGTCAATCGGTTGATGGGCTGAGGCCTGAAGGTAAGGGGGCATTTCTTGAAAATTCAACTATTAAAGAAAAACCCTAATGTGAATATTATTTAATCGCAGTATTTTATCTACTGCTAGATGACGCAGTGCCATATTAATTTAAACGAAAATTATTTTAGTGTTTGGAATCGCTGTACGCATTTTTGAAGGATTTGTTGTGTGATGAAGATATATTCCGGCTAAGATAGGACAATATGACGAATGCTGTTATTTTAGAGAGTTCAGCCTCCGTTAAGATCAAACATGCTGTTCCTTATAGCAGAACAGAGTATACGTAGCATAGCAACATCCTTACTCGAAGCTCGAAGTTGAGGTCGTGCCTCCTCAGAGCCTTTTGCATTCGTCGCTTCATGCGTGGACTGACGCGCCTTACTCTCCGAAGTCATTCGCAGCGCCCGCCCATGCGCGGGCCCAATATTATGAATCGTACGTTAATGGCTCGGCTCGACCGTGTCGCCCTTTTCTCGTGGCTGCGGGGTAAGGTAATGCCCACTGGCCAATGAAATAAAATAAAATTTAAAATATGACAAATAATATTAAATAATAATAACCAAAATTAATGAATAAGAAATAGTAAAGAAATAATAAAATAAAAATAATAATATTTAGAATTGTCAAGGATAAAATTTAATGATGGAAACTGTCAGGGTATATTAATTTATGGATATTTTGCCGGGCGTCATGTTTCAACCAGGATTCAATTTTTGCTTTAAATTAAGACATAGGCATATACATTTTTAAAACTTCGTCAATCATATTAAATATCCTCGGGGCTATGTATACAAAATGCCTCTGCCCAAAAATGGTCTGCATTCGAGGGACGTCGAAATGTATAGCTGGAGATTGCCGAGTTCAGATTCTTTGTTGCGTTCTTATTGCGGTCTCTAAATTAGTTTGATACTCACAGAGCGCTGCTTTCACGTAGAGTTGTGGTACGTCTAGCACATTATATTCTATGTAGAGATCATCTGACGAGTATCTCCAAGGCTTTCTGTTTATAATTTTCAATACTAGTTTCTGAGCTTTGATCAAGGGTTCCATGTGAATTTTCCCCACCCTATGATCCCATAGGTTAGGATGGATTGGCACAGCGCATGGTATACTATCTTAAGTGACCTCATGTTCTGGGGAATGGCGGCAAATGTTATAAGGATCTTTCGCCTACAAAAACGAGCGATTAGAAATCTGTTCTCAATATCTTCGCTAACATCTTGCAAGCAGTACTTCATCGAATCAGGTATCATGACTTTGTACGCCGCGTATATATACCAAAACATCATGTATATGAGAAAAAATATCGAGACTAAATCAACTAACTCAAATATTCATTCGCATAATACGCGAAATAAAGAGGACTTGCGTCATTTTAAGGTGCGTCTGAGTAAGGTTCGGAATAGCTTTCTCTGCCAATCTTACTTATTCTACAACAAACTTCCATTACACATCAGGGGTCTTGGGGAGGTTCACTTTAAGAAAAAGGTACAGGGTATTTTGACTAAAAACCCCATTTATAGCATTGAGGATTTCGACAACATCAATTTTTCGCAGCTCTATTGACCTACTTGACTATTATTATTCCTTATTCTTTCTATTATTGACTATTTTACAATTGCGTTTTTTTTTCTTCTTCAAACTATTGGCTATTGACAATAATTATTATTACTGATTTGTTTGTATTTGTGTTTTTTCTTTAAAATATCTTCCCGTATGATAATTTGGGAAATTATCCAATATTTATTTGATTATTTAGTACCTAGGATTATATAGAAAATTAGATAGAAAATTTTACGAAATTACTTAAGAATTTTGATTGAAAATATTGGAAAATGTTGTTTCCTCTACATAGAAAATCTCTTGGATGTTCAACGTTCATACCTTGCAATACTGACGTTTATATGTTATACCTTAATAGGTATTTATTTAAATATTATACTTGTTATTTTCATTACTTTTGACTTAACCAAGTGTAGGAACTCCTATCAACTGGTTTGAAATAAATAAATAAATAAATAAATAAATAAATAATCATAAATCAATCATCATCAATCATGATTCATCCATCATCCCTAAACATTAACCATCAATGAATAATTATCAAATAATTATCATTCAATCATCACCAATAAGCATACATTCAATTAATCAATCATCATCAATAAATCATCATCAATCAATCACCATCAATCAATCATTATCAATTAATCATCATCTATCAATAATCATCAATCAATCATCATCAATAAATCATAATAATAACAATAATAATTAAACGCTTTGCCTAAAAGCAATATCTTACAGCTAACCTTAACCTCAGGTTGAGGATCCGACTGCGTATTACATTACTGCACCTATATGTTTCGATTGACTATCGTGTGATTGAATCCCGTATGTGTGTGTGTATATATATTCTTTCACGATAGCGTCCAAAAGCTTAATCCGAATGATCTGAAATTTTGTATACAGGTTTCTTTTGGTCACGGCAAAAGTTGAAAATAATGTGGTGTAAATCGGTCCAGCAGGGGGGCGCCTTAGTCATATATCATTATCGAAATATTGGGTTCAGAGACTTGAAATGTGGTACACAAATGCCTTGTTGGGCCAAAATCACATTGTGAAAGTTTGGTTGGAGTATACTAAGCCAAGCCATACTAACATAATTTAGATTTGGCCATATATTTTAATCTAATATTAACCCCAAGTCGCCCGAGGCTAGCCGTGAAACGAACCGTGCTCCCTGTGTTGTCGCAATGGGACCCAGCCGCATTCGACCGCCGGCCGAGAGAGGGCGCTTATCGATTTTATCGAAATTATTTTTCAGAGTTAAAGTCCTCGCCTATTTGCCGGGAAAGTCGTGGGGTGACACACCCATTTTTTTTACTACAGAACGCACAGTCGAATATTAAAATGTCTTTCAATATTCTGTTTTTTGGTTTCATTCAATTTGAGAGCAAAAAGTTGGCGACCGTACGGAAGAAAATTTGTTTTCTCAGTTGTCCGTTTGTATGATATGAAGCTCCCCGATCCATTTCAGCTACGTAACTCCTAACAACTATCAGCTATTCCCATCGACGATTAAAACAGATCGGCTAAAGAACATTTCTTGTGAGGGCTGCCTGGCTTGCCCTGATAGTACGCCTAAAGATGTAACATCAAAGAGGCCCTTTTGAATGGCAGCTGCCATTTCTGCGTAGGTAAGGAAACTTAAATCGAATACGCTCTTTCTGTTGATAAATAAAACAGAATGGCGTTGGAATTTTCAAATTCGGACCACGCATTCCTAAGATATCAATGACTAAGACAGAGAGAGAGAGAGAGAACTGTCATTGGAACTATCATCTAAAACGGGCAAACCTGACAACCCAGGCTGGTATAATGATATTATATCGTTCTTTCAGCTGTGAGGTGATTACGCCGATACTTATGGACACCAACGGCCACAGTCTAGCTTTGCCAACGCGCCCATAAGAAGCCAACGCCTTACCACGAGGCACTGGGAGGTGTAACCAGCGGGCCGACCTCATGCCCTCACTACCAGATTTGGCCGGATTTTTCCGTGCCGGTCTGGTCGCGGGTACGAGGTTGCTTGCGCGGCCTCTACCGGACATAGCCGGATATTCAAATTGAATATTTTGCCGACAGAGGCGCCCTTTGGCCGTCATGGTCACTCGGTATCAGTTGGCTAATGGATCGATTCAAGGATTGAAGTTGTCAGGTCGACAACTACCCTTCGCTCTCGTAGGAAACATATAGTACATATCCAGATTCCTCTGGTTATTAGCCGTAATGCTGGTACATGCTGGTACGAACACCGCCCAGCTCCGCCTGAGGTATTCCCCGAATACGCAGTTTTCTGATTCTAGCTGCTTCCGACTGCGGGATTACAGCCGAGGCAGAAGCTCACAGCAACCCTGACAGGGTAAGTCCCTCTACAAGGAGGCTGCCAGATAGGAGTTGAACCGTGCGTTCGGCAGGCCAGATGACATTGAGTACATACTGTTCTAAATGTTCTAAAACGTGGAGAAAATTGTTTTTGTTCGTTATGTTTTTGTTTTTTTAGGTAAATGCGTCATGAACAGCGCCAAGCTGCAACACATTAACTTCTATACGGCTTGGTATAGAAGAACTTCTATACATTTGAGTACGTATAATATTTTCGTGTTATTAACTTTATTGTAATTCGCCACCAGATGGCGCTTCAGCTCATCGACTTTTAAACCGTTCATCCGATCGCCATGAAAATTGGTATGCATAGGTATTTGAACTCCGGATAATATTTTCGATCTATCCAATTTGTTCTAACTCGCTACTAGTTGGCACTGCAGCACATTATCTTCAATACCGTTTAACTGACTGCCATGAAATTTGGTATATCTATGTATTTGCGCACGGATAATATTTTTACTCTATTTACTTTGTTGTAGCTCGCCCCTAGGTGGCGCTGCAGCACATGAACTACTATACCGTTTAACCGATGGCCAGTTGAGCCCGGATAACATTTTCGTACTATTGACTTGGTTGTAACTCGCCACTAGATAGCGTTGCAGGGCATGGACTTCTATAATGTTCAACCGATCGCCAGTAAAATTGGTATATCTATGTACTTGGGCAAGAATAATATTTTGGCGCTATCAACTTTTTCGTAACTCGCGTGTAGATGGCGCTGCAGCACATTAGCCTCTAAACCGTTCAACCGATCGCCATGGTATACATAGGTATTTGCGCACGGATATAATACGGGCGACGCCAATTAATACCACTAGTATTGTGTTAAATTACCTGTAGTACAAAATTTTATATTGGTAGTATTCTTGCATTCCACTGTCCCGTGTTCCACTATACCGTGCTAAGTAAAATTGGCGTTAAATTAGCAATTTATTCCTCTCCATCGACCATTTTCCCAATCAACGACTGAACACATCTCAATCTGAAGAATCTCCTTCCGAGGCGGGGAGTATAAAAGGAAAAGGTGGAGAATTTTAATTAAAAATGTACTACCGTATCTACTTTTCGGTCCACCGCGACAGAGGTGGTTAATGAAGTGATCTCTGAGGAGACGAGAGCGGCCAGGGGGGGTGGTCGTCCCCTTTTCTCGGGGTGCTTATCCTTTTATCTTAAATTTCTTCCGGCGCGGGCGTCCGGGGTTCGCGAACTAAAGCCAACCAATTTTAATAAAAATCTTCCTACGAGCTACGAAATACGGGGAAATTCTGCAGAGCCCCAGATAAAACTGACAATTGGGGCAATGAAATCGATTACGGAATGGAGCAGCGACGTAGATTATTATTAATAAGTGTATTTGCATGAAATATCAAACTAAGTAAATTATTCTCTATTTTTATATAACTACAAATATATGAGTTTTCATTAACCGGTATCCTTGAATTGAGTTAATTAGTACGAGCAAACAAGCACCTCTTCATAAAAAAACTTGATAAAACAAAAAAAAACTTATTTATTTAGTTTGTTTGAAAAAGCATTGAGCGCGCTGCGCCATCTATCAATAGGTATAATGTCGCGAATATTGTTTAATCGCGATATTTCAGCTACTGCTAGATGATGCAGCGTCATCTGTATAACCCCTAGAGCCCCAATTGGCCGATATCGGTCACAACACGATTCAGAGTGACGGCCTCGTTTTAATTCTATTTTAATTTAATTTGTTTTATTTTATTATGTTAATATGTTTTATTTTAATAATGGGTACAGTGGCAGTAATTAATGTTTTGGTGAGACAGTGTCATAATTCAATTTTTTTACTAATGTTTACTAATTTTTTTTCGGACGTCAACTTGTCAATCGGTTGATGGGCTGAGGCCTGAAGGTAAGGGGGCATTTCTTGAAAATTCAACTATTAAAGAAAAACCCTAATGTGAATATTATTTAATCGCAGTATTTTATCTACTGCTAGATGACGCAGCGCCATATTAATTTAAACGAAAATTATTTTAGTGTTTGGAATCGCTGTACGCATTTTTGAAGGATTTGTTGTGTGATGAAGATATATTCCGGCTAAGATAGGACAATATGACGAATGCTGTTATTTTAGAGAGTTCAGCCTCCGTTAAGATCAAACATGCTGTTCCTTATAGCAGAACAGAGTATACGTAGCATAGCAACATCCTTACTCGAAGCTCGAAGTTGAGGTCGTGCCTCCTCAGAGCCTTTTGCATTCGTCGCTTCATGCGTGGACTGACGCGCCTTACTCTCCGAAGTCATTCGCAGCGCCCGCCCATGCGCGGGCCCAATATTATGAATCGTACGTTAATGGCTCGGCTCGACCGTGTCGCCCTTTTCTCGTGGCTGCGGGGTAAGGTAATGCCCACTGGCCAATGAAATAAAATAAAATTTAAAATATGACAAATAATATTAAATAATAATAACCAAAATTAATGAATAAGAAATAGTAAAGAAATAATAAAATAAAAATAATAATATTTAGAATTGTCAAGGATAAAATTTAATGATGGAAACTGTCAGGGTATATTAATTTATGGATATTTTGCCGGGCGTCATGTTTCAACCAGGATTCAATTTTTGCTTTAAATTAAGACATAGGCATATACATTTTTAAAACTTCGTCAATCATATTAAATATCCTCGGGGCTATGTATACAAAATGCCTCTGCCCAAAAATGGTCTGCATTCGAGGGACGTCGAAATGTATAGCTGGAGATTGCCGAGTGCAGATTCTTTGTTGCGTTCTTATTGCGGTCTCTAAATTAGTTTGATACTCACAGAGCGCTGCTTTCACGTAGAGTTGTGGTACGTCTAGCACATTATATTCTATGTAGAGATCATCTGACGAGTATCTCCAAGGCTTTCTGTTTATAATTTTCAATACTAGTTTCTGAGCTTTGATCAAGGGTTCCATGTGAATTTTCCCCACCCTATGATCCCATAGGTTAGGATGGATTGGCACAGCGCATGGTATACTATCTTAAGTGACCTCATGTTCTGGGGAATGGCGGCAAATGTTATAAGGATCTTTCGCCTACAAAAACGAGCGATTAGAAATCTGTTCTCAATATCTTCGCTAACATCTTGCAAGCAGTACTTCATCGAATCAGGTATCATGACTTTGTACGCCGCGTATATATACCAAAACATCATGTATATGAGAAAAAATATCGAGACTAAATCAACTAACTCAAATATTCATTCGCATAATACGCGAAATAAAGAGGACTTGCGTCATTTTAAGGTGCGTCTGAGTAAGGTTCGGAATAGCTTTCTCTGCCAATCTTACTTATTCTACAACAAACTTCCATTACACATCAGGGGTCTTGGGGAGGTTCACTTTAAGAAAAAGGTACAGGGTATTTTGACTAAAAACCCCATTTATAGCATTGAGGATTTCGACAACATCAATTTTTCGCAGCTCTATTGACCTACTTGACTATTATTATTCCTTATTCTTTCTATTATTGACTATTTTACAATTGCGTTTTTTTTTCTTCTTCAAACTATTGGCTATTGACAATAATTATTATTACTGATTTGTTTGTATTTGTGTTTTTTCTTTAAAATATCTTCCCGTATGATAATTTGGGAAATTATCCAATATTTATTTGATTATTTAGTACCTAGGATTATATAGAAAATTAGATAGAAAATTTTACGAAATTACTTAAGAATTTTGATTGAAAATATTGGAAAATGTTGTTTCCTCTACATAGAAAATCTCTTGGATGTTCAACGTTCATACCTTGCAATACTGACGTTTATATGTTATACCTTAATAGGTATTTATTTAAATATTATACTTGTTATTTTCATTACTTTTGACTTAACCAAGTGTAGGAACTCCTATCAACTGGTTTGAAATAAATAAATAAATAAATAAATAAATAAATAATCATAAATCAATCATCATCAATCATGATTCATCCATCATCCCTAAACATTAACCATCAATGAATAATTATCAAATAATTATCATTCAATCATCACCAATAAGCATACATTCAATTAATCAATCATCATCAATAAATCATCATCAATCAATCACCATCAATCAATCATTATCAATTAATCATCATCTATCAATAATCATCAATCAATCATCATCAATAAATCATAATAATAACAATAATAATTAAACGCTTTGCCTAAAAGCAATATCTTACAGCTAACCTTAACCTCAGGTTGAGGATCCGACTGCGTATTACATTACTGCACCTATATGTTTCGATTGACTATCGTGTGATTGAATCCCGTATGTGTGTGTGTATATATATTCTTTCACGATAGCGTCCAAAAGCTTAATCCGAATGATCTGAAATTTTGTATACAGGTTTCTTTTGGTCACGGCAAAAGTTGAAAATAATGTGGTGTAAATCGGTCCAGCAGGGGGGCGCCTTAGTCATATATCATTATCGAAATATTGGGTTCAGAGACTTGAAATGTGGTACACAAATGCCTTGTTGGGCCAAAATCACATTGTGAAAGTTTGGTTGGAGTATACTAAGCCAAGCCATACTAACATAATTTAGATTTGGCCATATATTTTAATCTAATATTAACCCCAAGTCGCCCGAGGCTAGCCGTGAAACGAACCGTGCTCCCTGTGTTGTCGCAATGGGACCCAGCCGCATTCGACCGCCGGCCGAGAGAGGGCGCTTATCGATTTTATCGAAATTATTTTTCAGAGTTAAAGTCCTCGCCTATTTGCCGGGAAAGTCGTGGGGTGACACACCCATTTTTTTTACTACAGAACGCACAGTCGAATATTAAAATGTCTTTCAATATTCTGTTTTTTGGTTTCATTCAATTTGAGAGCAAAAAGTTGGCGACCGTACGGAAGAAAATTTGTTTTCTCAGTTGTCCGTTTGTATGATATGAAGCTCCCCGATCCATTTCAGCTACGTAACTCCTAACAACTATCAGCTATTCCCATCGACGATTAAAACAGATCGGCTAAAGAACATTTCTTGTGAGGGCTGCCTGGCTTGCCCTGATAGTACGCCTAAAGATGTAACATCAAAGAGGCCCTTTTGAATGGCAGCTGCCATTTCTGCGTAGGTAAGGAAACTTAAATCGAATACGCTCTTTCTGTTGATAAATAAAACAGAATGGCGTTGGAATTTTCAAATTCGGACCACGCATTCCTAAGATATCAATGACTAAGACAGAGAGAGAGAGAGAGAACTGTCATTGGAACTATCATCTAAAACGGGCAAACCTGACAACCCAGGCTGGTATAATGATATTATATCGTTCTTTCAGCTGTGAGGTGATTACGCCGATACTTATGGACACCAACGGCCACAGTCTAGCTTTGCCAACGCGCCCATAAGAAGCCAACGCCTTACCACGAGGCACTGGGAGGTGTAACCAGCGGGCCGACCTCATGCCCTCACTACCAGATTTGGCCGGATTTTTCCGTGCCGGTCTGGTCGCGGGTACGAGGTTGCTTGCGCGGCCTCTACCGGACATAGCCGGATATTCAAATTGAATATTTTGCCGACAGAGGCGCCCTTTGGCCGTCATGGTCACTCGGTATCAGTTGGCTAATGGATCGATTCAAGGATTGAAGTTGTCAGGTCGACAACTACCCTTCGCTCTCGTAGGAAACATATAGTACATATCCAGATTCCTCTGGTTATTAGCCGTAATGCTGGTACATGCTGGTACGAACACCGCCCAGCTCCGCCTGAGGTATTCCCCGAATACGCAGTTTTCTGATTCTAGCTGCTTCCGACTGCGGGATTACAGCCGAGGCAGAAGCTCACAGCAACCCTGACAGGGTAAGTCCCTCTACAAGGAGGCTGCCAGATAGGAGTTGAACCGTGCGTTCGGCAGGCCAGATGACATTGAGTACATACTGTTCTAAATGTTCTAAAACGTGGAGAAAATTGTTTTTGTTCGTTATGTTTTTGTTTTTTTAGGTAAATGCGTCATGAACAGCGCCAAGCTGCAACACATTAACTTCTATACGGCTTGGTATAGAAGAACTTCTATACATTTGAGTACGTATAATATTTTCGTGTTATTAACTTTATTGTAATTCGCCACCAGATGGCGCTTCAGCTCATCGACTTTTAAACCGTTCATCCGATCGCCATGAAAATTGGTATGCATAGGTATTTGAACTCCGGATAATATTTTCGATCTATCCAATTTGTTCTAACTCGCTACTAGTTGGCACTGCAGCACATTATCTTCAATACCGTTTAACTGACTGCCATGAAATTTGGTATATCTATGTATTTGCGCACGGATAATATTTTTACTCTATTTACTTTGTTGTAGCTCGCCCCTAGGTGGCGCTGCAGCACATGAACTACTATACCGTTTAACCGATGGCCAGTTGAGCCCGGATAACATTTTCGTACTATTGACTTGGTTGTAACTCGCCACTAGATAGCGTTGCAGGGCATGGACTTCTATAATGTTCAACCGATCGCCAGTAAAATTGGTATATCTATGTACTTGGGCAAGAATAATATTTTGGCGCTATCAACTTTTTCGTAACTCGCGTGTAGATGGCGCTGCAGCACATTAGCCTCTAAACCGTTCAACCGATCGCCATGGTATACATAGGTATTTGCGCACGGATATAATACGGGCGACGCCAATTAATACCACTAGTATTGTGTTAAATTACCTGTAGTACAAAATTTTATATTGGTAGTATTCTTGCATTCCACTGTCCCGTGTTCCACTATACCGTGCTAAGTAAAATTGGCGTTAAATTAGCAATTTATTCCTCTCCATCGACCATTTTCCCAATCAACGACTGAACACATCTCAATCTGAAGAATCTCCTTCCGAGGCGGGGAGTATAAAAGGAAAAGGTGGAGAATTTTAATTAAAAATGTACTACCGTATCTACTTTTCGGTCCACCGCGACAGAGGTGGTTAATGAAGTGATCTCTGAGGAGACGAGAGCGGCCAGGGGGGGTGGTCGTCCCCTTTTCTCGGGGTGCTTATCCTTTTATCTTAAATTTCTTCCGGCGCGGGCGTCCGGGGTTCGCGAACTAAAGCCAACCAATTTTAATAAAAATCTTCCTACGAGCTACGAAATACGGGGAAATTCTGCAGAGCCCCAGATAAAACTGACAATTGGGGCAATGAAATCGATTACGGAATGGAGCAGCGACGTAGATTATTATTAATAAGTGTATTTGCATGAAATATCAAACTAAGTAAATTATTCTCTATTTTTATATAACTACAAATATATGAGTTTTCATTAACCGGTATCCTTGAATTGAGTTAATTAGTACGAGCAAACAAGCACCTCTTCATAAAAAAACTTGATAAAACAAAAAAAAACTTATTTATTTAGTTTGTTTGAAAAAGCATTGAGCGCGCTGCGCCATCTATCAATAGGTATAATGTCGCGAATATTGTTTAATCGCGATATTTCAGCTACTGCTAGATGATGCAGCGTCATCTGTATAACCCCTAGAGCCCCAATTGGCCGATATCGGTCACAACACGATTCAGAGTGACGGCCTCGTTTTAATTCTATTTTAATTTAATTTGTTTTATTTTATTATGTTAATATGTTTTATTTTAATAATGGGTACAGTGGCAGTAATTAATGTTTTGGTGAGACAGTGTCATAATTCAATTTTTTTACTAATGTTTACTAATTTTTTTTCGGACGTCAACTTGTCAATCGGTTGATGGGCTGAGGCCTGAAGGTAAGGGGGCATTTCTTGAAAATTCAACTATTAAAGAAAAACCCTAATGTGAATATTATTTAATCGCAGTATTTTATCTACTGCTAGATGACGCAGCGCCATATTAATTTAAACGAAAATTATTTTAGTGTTTGGAATCGCTGTACGCATTTTTGAAGGATTTGTTGTGTGATGAAGATATATTCCGGCTAAGATAGGACAATATGACGAATGCTGTTATTTTAGAGAGTTCAGCCTCCGTTAAGATCAAACATGCTGTTCCTTATAGCAGAACAGAGTATACGTAGCATAGCAACATCCTTACTCGAAGCTCGAAGTTGAGGTCGTGCCTCCTCAGAGCCTTTTGCATTCGTCGCTTCATGCGTGGACTGACGCGCCTTACTCTCCGAAGTCATTCGCAGCGCCCGCCCATGCGCGGGCCCAATATTATGAATCGTACGTTAATGGCTCGGCTCGACCGTGTCGCCCTTTTCTCGTGGCTGCGGGGTAAGGTAATGCCCACTGGCCAATGAAATAAAATAAAATTTAAAATATGACAAATAATATTAAATAATAATAACCAAAATTAATGAATAAGAAATAGTAAAGAAATAATAAAATAAAAATAATAATATTTAGAATTGTCAAGGATAAAATTTAATGATGGAAACTGTCAGGGTATATTAATTTATGGATATTTTGCCGGGCGTCATGTTTCAACCAGGATTCAATTTTTGCTTTAAATTAAGACATAGGCATATACATTTTTAAAACTTCGTCAATCATATTAAATATCCTCGGGGCTATGTATACAAAATGCCTCTGCCCAAAAATGGTCTGCATTCGAGGGACGTCGAAATGTATAGCTGGAGATTGCCGAGTGCAGATTCTTTGTTGCGTTCTTATTGCGGTCTCTAAATTAGTTTGATACTCACAGAGCGCTGCTTTCACGTAGAGTTGTGGTACGTCTAGCACATTATATTCTATGTAGAGATCATCTGACGAGTATCTCCAAGGCTTTCTGTTTATAATTTTCAATACTAGTTTCTGAGCTTTGATCAAGGGTTCCATGTGAATTTTCCCCACCCTATGATCCCATAGGTTAGGATGGATTGGCACAGCGCATGGTATACTATCTTAAGTGACCTTTGGTCCAGGATGCCTCTAAGGTCTTTTAAAACATACGTGAGTTTCCTAACTTTTGCCAACAGATCCATTATGTGGGTGCTCCATTGTCACCGGTAATCAATAAATATACCTATATATTTAATGTTATCAACTTTATTAAGACAAACACAATTACAATTTAAGTAACATAAATAATATAAGTAACTGTTTCTTTTAAAGCTTTTGAAAGCTTATATAAATTTGAATAATATTTGAAATTAATTAAAAATGAATCCAAACCCTTACAATCGCTAAAAATATGAGTGGACGTCATTTCCCATGTTTTTTAATATTATGTATTACCAAGGCACTAAATGAATTTTACTTTAAATGACCGTTCAGAACGTAAATTATGTGCACTAGCATAAAAAGCAACGAGAAGCATGGGAGCATGTTAAAAACACATACATATGAATATTTAATATTTTGTTTAAAAAAAAAATAAAAAGAGATAATTTGGTGATAAAGAGAAAAAAATGTACAAAAAATACAAGATACTATATCATTTTCACAATTTTATTTCAATCCATCCATTGTCAGGCTCAAAGCACACAATATAAGAACCGAACGTATGATACCAAAACATTCAACGTTGTTAATTCAAGGGATAAATTGAATCAGCAAAAACGACAATCATGTTTGCGTGTTTGCTCTGATGTAACGACATTTCAGAGGCATATTTCGCGTTGACCCTTTTCACTTCAGCTGAAAGGAGCGTCCGGAGTAGCCGACGTTATTCGTATTACTTAAAGAAAAGAGACTCAACCAACCGTTCTGGGATAATGAATCTTGGCTTTCGCCATTCCTAAATAAATTGAAGGGAGTTCAAGGAAGGTAACCACTGGATTATGATAATATCTGATAATTCTAAGGTATGTACTTTGGCAAAACTAGCCGCTACTACTCTGTTTATGGGTATTTCTTTCAATAAACATGGAAATAACAAATAAGTGAAGCTCTATTATAGAGATGTTTACATAAATAAGTCATTAAATGGATTAAAAAACTAACATTATGATTTTACCTCCTCTTCACTCATGTTACATTGTTGCAAATATTGATGAGTTTATTGTTAGCTTTTAAGGAGTCCCTGCGACCACTCCTCCCTCTCCCCCCCCTTAAGCTTGACCATATCACCCCCCCCATCAAGGGATTGAGGGGTGAGGGGGGGGGGGGTGGGGATGTGGTCAAGCTCGTTGGTATTTTATTATTGTATTGTCACCACAAGTGTGTTATGTCTCGAAACTATTAGAAATGGATGAAAAAGATTTGTAAGATTTTATTATAATATTACAAGTCGGGCTAATAATAAGTAATTAAATACTTAAAAAAAATAAAAAAACACGCATTTACCTCCTGGTGACAAAGGACTCGTCGAGATATGCTAAACGAGCCTAAACTTGATAAGCTTATTGTTAGACATCAAAGAGTTGCTATGATTTTTTACTCCCTCCATAATAATAAAAGATCGATGGTACCGTATTATTGTACTTTCACTATAAAGGGATTTCAAATCGCGGTGGCGGCCATATTGTATTGACGGCGTCTGTCAAATCTGTTGTATATTAGTCAGTCACTGATGCCGAAACACTATGACAAGTTATACGATTGAGCAGCACGTTAAAACTTTATTATCTAAATGAGTGTTCGTTAGTGTATGGTAATTTCTCGCGGAGATGACGGAAATTAGTCACCAACATCGTGCGATTTGTCCCCGCTAGACTTTTTCTTGTGAGGTTTTCTAAAGTCGCAGGTCTATACTAATAAGCATCGACCGATGCCCCCAAAGTCAACATAATCGAGGCCATCGCTCAAATTCAGCCGGGACTATGCGGTAGTTATTGAAAATTGGACCTCTCGGATCTGTGCCATCATGCGAAGCCGCGGCGGACATTTGAATGAGGATATTCCACATATAATAGCATAGTTGGGTCTTTCAAATTTATTTATTTATTTTTAAGAATTAATTCCTGCTATAAAAACATTGATTTTGCTCACAAAAATAACAGGGACCGAATGGAAAAACCTTAACCTTATGCTTCTTTGATTGTCACCCAACTGGGACTAATCCGTTCTAGGGTGGACGGGGCTCATTACAATAAAATTTTGACAAAATTTTAGAAAATTCTCACAAAACTAAGTTGCCGTAAAATTTCGTTTTCAAAAAATAAAAGCAATTCCATTATAAAATAGGCATTAAATAGAAAATAAAATTTTGTTAAAAAAACTTTGACAAATAGAATAGACTTAATACTAAAATAAATTATTTATATCAACATTGTAAATTTTTATTTTGGATTTAAATAAATAAAAAAATAAAATAAAAAAATACAAAAATAAAATTAAAGAGAAGAAATAAAAAGTCAGAAGAAAAATATAGAAAGTCTATAATAGTTATTATATGGTAAGTAATATATAATTAAATATAATATTACCTAGTCAAAATAAGTAAATTTCATTGTCAAAACAATATATAACAAAAAAATAAAAAAAATATTGGTAACTAGTTCAATGTTAAAATATAATCAATATACATATTTAAAAATATATTCATAATTTGTACATCTAAGTTTTATTAAATTACAATTTTTATAATTTGATGTATGGTTAATCTTTTATGACTCGATAACCATTTATTTATTTTATTTTTAAATTCGCTAAATGTTAAATTAATTTTTATTTCCATATTGATCACATTGTAAAACCTCGGCGTACTGAAAGAGTATTGTCTTCGTCCAAAGGATGTTTTTATCCTGGATATTACTTTACTATTTTTTAGAACTTGTTTCGTTGATCTTCGGTTCCGAGGTATTCCCAAATTTGAGTTATTACCGAAATATAGCTTTAAGAAGGAAGTTTTAAAAAAGGTTGCATACAATCAAGGATTTAGCTTCCATATAAAGTTTATTGGTGGGATAGCGATATGGTCTGCGCAGGATATTTTTTAGTATAAATTTCTGCGCAATTTGTCATGGTTCTAGCAGAGTTTTAGCACATCCACCCCATCCAATAATGCCGTAAGTAAATAAATAAAAAAAATTATAATACATCACACACAGCCTGTTTTATTGCTTGTCACCATCGACCCGTTATTATTAAAAAAAAACACTATATAAAACTATCTTTCTCTTTCTCCAACAATGATTTCGCGAATTTCTCAGAAAATTCCCCAAATAAATTTATACAACTAACTAGTTGTTTCTTCTGTAGGTATATAAATTAGAGGTAGACAAAGACAGAGCGCCAAACTTGCAATCTCAATTAGACGCAGCCTTGTTTCCTCCTTACAACTCGCGCTATCCATTTGGGAAATAACTCCTGGCTAAGGTGCGATAGTTTCACATCGTATTTATATCGTATTTCGTGACTTTCAGCAGAGTGGAAATGTCTTCTTAAATCATATCAAAAGCTCAGCGTACTATCCCCGGCGAGCAACTGGGTCGTGGCGATAAAGGATAATAGCAGAGGAATTGTGCCGTGAGCTCACGTAAGAGAGCGCACGTAGTTTCAAAGTCATAAGATTTTAAATTAACTTTGTCTGCACTTATTAAAGCGGAGTTAACAAAAAAATGTGCTGAAACGTTTTGATTTTTTTTCTTGCTTCCCAATGTTATGGCCAAATCTATTTTACATAGTTATGGGGTATACCTTAAGTAGCATAGGAATCTTGATGTAAAAGAGGTTGGACTGACACAGGAAACTATTTCTCACCTTACTTAGCCTCTACAAATAAAGAGTAATTCTACTAGCTCTAAAGAGTAATTCTATTGGTAAATTTACCGCTATTGGACATGTCACAATATTCTATTCTATATTATCTATTCTCTATTTTAAAAAGAAATAGAAAATGTAACGAAATCCACATTATAATTAAATAAAATAATTAAAAATAATCGTAAATTGTCAGAATCGAATCATATGTTTAAAAAGACAAAGTACTTGAGAAAATGAATAACTAAAATATAAAAAAAATAAAATACTAATAATTCAAAATGTCAAAAATAATCACAAATCAATAAGTAGTATCAACATAATTAATAGGTGGCTGTCGATTTTCAATTACTGTTCCTCTATGTAATCTGAAAGCAATAAATTCAGATAATGAATCCATTAATACATATAGATAATGAATCCATTAATACGTTTACAAATTGGAAAAAAAATAGTTTTCCAATTTTTTTAATCAAAATTTGCTTATTTGCTCGTATTGATTTCTGTTCATGTTTTCCGTTCTGATAAAGAAACGCGATTGGATTCAGTAAATAAAAATGTCTGTCAAGTGAATGATAGTCCTTCTAAACCATATTATATTATGCCTTTTCAATACATACCTATGTACGAAATATCGTATTTTTTACGATATACATTGCCTTGTATGATAAATCGATACTTCATGTTTCGCGATCAATATGTCATATCTTTGTTTTTTATAGATATAAACAGTATTATCGAATTTATCTTGATATACTCCCGGCGGGTTACCAGTATATGTGTACCCTTTACGGGTTTATGTCTTGAGTATGTAGCGCTATTACTCCTGAGGAATACGACATCCGATACCGAGGAAATGCAACTCTGCGGAATTCTCGCTGTGTAAGGTTATAAAAAAGAACGCGCCTGTTGACATATTGAACGCGGGTCGAGGGTCAAATCAGTAACTCCTCGTTTTCGATTTTAGATGGAAGAGACAAGTTCGCAAAATTTACACTCAAAAGTAATTTTAATGGGGACGTGTGCGTAATACTTATTGTAGTTGGACCTGGCGGCGATTGGCACTGAAGATCTTTATTGCACTAACGCTCTCGAAAGAAGTAACATATTTCGACATTACCATAAATGGTAAACTGGTTCCTAATGGTTCCTTGCAGCTTGGGTGGTGTTGGCCAAAAATCTATGTCATCTGGCTTGCTCAACTCACGGTTAAACTCCTATTTGGTAGCCTCCTCGGAGAGGGGCTTATCCTGTCAAGGCCGCTGTGAGCTACTGCCACGGCTGTAATCCTGCAGTCGGAGGCGGCTGGGATCAGAAGATCGCGGATTCGGGGAATACTTCGGCGGAACTGGGCAGTTGGTGCACCATGCAAATAACCAGAGGGGTCTGTAGAGTGTAGACGTACGTTTCATATGACAGCGGAGGGTAGTTGTCGACCTGAAGTCTTCAATTCTCGATTCGATCCGTCGACCACTCGATTCCGAGTGACCATGCCGGCAAAGGGCGTCGCGGTCCACAACATATTCAATCTGAATGACCGCTTATGTCAGATAGAGAACGCGCAAGCGACCTTGAAACCGTGATCAGACCGGTCGATGGAGAATTCCTGCCAAATCTGGTTGTAAGGGCGTAAGGTTGGCCCGCTGGTTTCATATTCCAGTGCCTCGCGGTAAGGCGTCAGCTTTTTACTGGCATGTTGGCGGAGCTAGACTGTGGACTGTGTTGTCCCTGAGTCTTTGTGTAATCACCTCACGGCTGAAAGAACCGATCTATATGATTATTATTGCCTGAGGTCTTGGGTTCGCCCTTTACAGATGACAGCTCCAAAGATGGCAAACTCAACTGGGGCCAACGACTGGAAATGAAGTGTGAAAATGTCACAGAGGCATTCAGACGATGCAAACGCAAGATGCAAACGATGCAAGGCATTCAGACGATGCAAACGATGCAAGGCATTCAGATGATGCAAACGATGCAAGGCATTCAGACGATGCAAACGATGCAAGGCATTCAGACGATGCAAACGATGCAAGGCATTCAGACGATGCAAACGATACAAGGCATTCAGACGATGCAAACAATGCATAGGCAAGATCAGGGACCTCTTTCCTAGATTTTTAGTAGTATAAAGGTAAATCGTAAAGATATTGAACAGAATGATACAAAACGTGGATTAAATTAACAAAAATAGCAAAAAACCTACTAAACTGATTGGGACGAGTACCTCTAATACCTCGAAGGGGGGGGGGGAGTAGTGTGGGGGTAATTGGTGGCGGTGTTGGGGAGGGTTCCAGGGGTTTGTCGCGAGGGGGTAGGGGTGTTTGCTTGCCCGGAAAAACTTGGGTTGACACTTTGGGAGCTAATGGGCCCTGTTGCAGTTAGACCACTAAGACCATACGTTTAGGGTCGATCAAACTCACGGGTCAACACCCATCCGGCGGCCTCCACGCAGAAGTCCGAGCCCGGGTACGACTCTGGCCTGCGGGCCAGTTTCCCCTAGGATTTAACCTCCGGGCGCTTCTGGATGATTTGCGCACCGTGCGGCGTCATGCAATCGTTTGTGTATCCGACCGACAGCTGAAAAAGTCTGTAAACAGTACTGTCTTTTACAGAGCGGGATTAGTTGTTAACCTTACTGCAACTGCTCTTGAAACGACCAATATTTATTTTATTTTTATTTATTTTATTTAAGAATTAATTACTATAAAACATTGATTAGCTTACAAAAATAACAGGAACCGAATGGCAAAACCTTAACCTTTTGCTTATTTGTTTCTGTCACCCAACTGGGACTAGCCCGTTCTAGGGTGGACAGGACTCCAATATTACAATCAAGTTTGCTTGATTGCTTGGTTGCCTACAAATGCACAAGTTTTAGTAAAAAGCTAATGACACTAAATTGCCCTAAAATGTGGTCTTCAGAATAAAATAAAAAAAAATAATAATAAAAAAATAATAAAAATATATAATAAATAAAATGCAATTCCATTATTAAATCGGCAATAAATATAATATAAAATTCGATTAAATAATATAAATAAAGTTATATGTGAAAAAAGAAAGAAACAGCCAGTATTATTTAATATTATGTTTTAAGTAATATAAGATTTAATATAAAAATACCTAGTCTAAAAGTATTCATTGTCAAAGTCAAATATTTTTTGGTAGTTAGTTCAATGTTAAAAAATACTTAACATATAAGTTTAATAATATGTTAATAATTTGTGCACCTAAGTTTTATTATACCTACTATTATTTCTAACATTTGATATATGGTTAGTCTGTCATGATTCGATAACCATTTCTATAATTTAATAGGCTGCCTGATTCCGGGTTAACAGTCGGGCAAAGGATTCCGTGGTCCGCGATAGATTCGGTAGACACCGTATCACCGCTACGTAAGGGAGAGGACCGCGTAAGCGACCTCGAACCTATAACCAGTCGGGAGACCGGAGTAATCTGGTTGCAACCAGAAATAAGGGCGTGAGTGTCGGCCCGCTGTATGATTAACCTGGTTATCTTGCGGTAAGGCATTGGCTTTTTACGGGCGAATGGCGTAACTAGACAGTGGACTGTTTTCGTCCCAAGTCTTCTACGCTCACCTCACGGAAGATGAACGATCTAATATCGTTAAAACTTCCTGAGGTGACGGTTCACGGTTAAGGATAAGTCTTTGAGGCTACATATAGGTATAAGCTTCTTGCCTATGAGGGCAGTATACCACCCAATAATGACAAAAGGACACATCAGTTTTATTCCAGAAAAAAATCATGTTCCGGTTTT
>OX155963.1:18426948-18479442 GCA_944548615.1 Micropterix aruncella
TTATTTGATTTGGTTATTTTATTTTAATCATATATGTACCAATAATTAATAGGTGTGTCCTGAAAACCAGGATAAGAGATATTCTGAGGATACCCCTAATTTGCAGCGTTTGTAGCTTTATTTCATAGTCTTTGTCTATTTACAGTTTTAATTTTTAATCTGTGTATTCTTGTTTTTTTGTATATGTTTTTTTTATAACAACAGCTGCAAATAAATAAATAAATAAATAAATAAATAAATATTGATTATGTCAAGTGAATATGATCGCAAATATAGTACAATGTGGTTTCGGCTCAAGGATGCAACTGTGTATCGAATTTCAAGTCTTTAAGTCATATATTTCGAGATTAAAGTAAGTAGCGCGCCCCTAGTGCACCGATTACAATCACAATATTTTCAACTCTTTCCATGATCAAATTATGCCTGCATGCCGAATTTCAACTCAATCGGATGAAGCGTTTAAGCGCTATCGTAGAGGAATAAACACACGCAGACACACAGAAACGCAGATAACTTCAGTCTGGGGGGGGGGGCGCATAAAGGTATTTCCGTCTTCATCATAAAAAAATGCGCGTTTACAATACTTTCCCTTACCGTTGGTTGGCCGGAAAAGTATTTTGTAAAATATTAGCTATGTTATAATCGTAATATATATGCCCATATGATATTATTGTAGCCTGCAACTGCTTTAAATGATGAAATAAAAGCAGTTTTTTTATATTAAAATTGCATTTTAATGGATTTGCAAATTTGGTATAAAAGCTGTGTCTAGAGCTAGGGCGGCCCCCACAAGATGGACCGACGACATTGTCGCGGTCGCAGGAAGTAGGTGGATGGAGGCGGTTCAAAGCCGTTCATCATGGCATATGAAAACAATATCGCACCTGAAAACAATAGCACCGATCCTGGTATATTTTTATCCACCGATCCTGTAAACCGTACATTTTTTGTGAGGATATAGTCGTATCTTTTTTGCAGTATTTATGATGAGATCTGCCACACTTTTTAAGTATTTCTTTGATTTGTTTTTTTTATAACATGTTTATGTAATTATTTATTGTATTGTTTCTGCAAAATAAACTTCTTACTTTTATTTTTTAACCCTTCAGGCCCCGCGACTCGCGGTTAACCCTCAGGTTGACTGCGATATCAAAGTCGCGGGGCTTGAAGGGTTAAGTAGCGAGGTAAGAGCAAAAGAACGACCTTTATGTGTAGTCAAATTTCTATAGCTCCATGGCGAACATTTGGATTACAAAGCCGTCCTATATATATATACATACACACACACACACACACATAACATATATACGTACATACTCAAATACATATGTGTTTTCTTTTTAAAGATTTAATAAAGAAATTTAAATTTGAATACAATACCTTTCATGATACATAAAGTGTCATCCATTAGCGGAGACAGAGATGAGGTTTGATTTTGAAGGTTTTGATGGCTACAATATTCTAATACAGGGTTTTAACTGAGTTTTAATTAACCGACATTCTTGAAGGGGGTAAATCAGTAGGAGCAAGTAAGCATCTTCTAATAAAAAATGTGAGAAAATGTGTATATACTTTTTTTAAAAATTTTTTTTGGCAATTTGAAAAAAATAACTTCCCTAAATATAGTATAAAAGCGCAGAGTCCGATGTGCTATCTAGGGGTAGGTAAAATATCGCTAATACTGTTTATTACTGATATTTTGCCTATCGATAGATGGCGCAGCGCGCTCAATTGCTTGTCAAACTTTTATTTAACTACATTTGGAAGTTTGAGTACTTAAACTTCCAATTTTCAAATAAATATTTATAAAAAAATACAAAAACAACATTTTCCTATTTTGTTTTAAGTTGCTTAGTTGCTCGTGCTGACTTACCCCCTTGAAAGATTCCGGTTAATTAAAACTCAACCTTTATACGTCGCTAACTATCGGCCATACGGAGCATTCCATTCATACTCTGTCGAGTTGTTTATAATAATCGTCACTCCATAGAAAGAAGCCAGATGTTAGGCCTCATTGAAGAATGACGGCATAGCTAATCGGGAGGTCCTCAGGCCTCAGTTTGAATGTCACCACTGTAAGGTATTTATGTATGTATCTACTGCTTTAAATATCATAACGACATTGGCATGCCCAGGGTTGGTGAATGGAGCAAGCCCGATATACATTTTTGGTTTTTTTACGCTTTTTATAGTAAAAAAAGTGGTACCTCTTTACACTTCAACCTTCAGTTTGAAATTTACTGTTTGTGTCTTAGATTTGATAAAGCACACTGAAGACATGCTACTGATAGACAGAATTTAACATATACTTATCAGCAGTCGCATACCTGCGTTGGCTTTAAAAAATGCCGTTTTATTTGCTTGAGCGAGTGAAGCCAAGTTAAGACAGAACTCACTACAAGGTACAATTTTCTCCATTGCTTATCAGGCAATAAAAACCACAAATCAATTGAAATTATACAATAAAAATAACGGAACAATACGTAACACGCTCGCATTCAACTTCCATAACGCAAGCCTGGCTTAATCGTCAATACAAAAGTCGTATATATATATATATATATATATATATATATATATATATATATATATATATATATATATATATATATATATATATATATATATATATATATATATATATATATATATATATATATATATATATATATATATATATATATATATATATATATATATATATATATATATATATATATATATATATATATATATATATATATATATATATATATATATATATATATATATATATATATATATATTTATATATATATATATATATTCATATTATATTGTTTTGCATAATTTGCCACAGGTTAGAATTAGAGTACCGCTGATTTTAAAAGCCCCGTTGCAAGCCCATGTGTGCGAGCGAGATGACTAGCTGAATTGAACTCGGAAAGTTTGCAGCGAATTTTCGCTTTGTCGATAAGCTGTTTTGTCCTGTGGAGCGATCTGTGCTCGCTAGATAGAAATAGGCACGCGCAAATTCATATATTATTTTAGCGTCCTTTTTGAGAAAGGCAAGCCAGGTTTTTCGGCTTGTATATGTATAATACTTGTATACCAATCTATACGGAAGAGTCCGTGAATTGTTTTTAAATTCATATCCGCAGTTGTAATTGAATATTAAACAGATTACTCTGTAAATAATTCAACATTTTAGGCAGCAGCGTCCAATGCCGTAAATAGCTTGCGACCTGCATATTGAACAGGCACGTCTCGTTCGTGGACCAGAGCGACGCGGTTTCTGAATTGTAGTTGTCCACAGAAATGCTGCAGCCCTATTATGAACACTCGCGATACAAACGCTTTTGGCGGGGGAAAAGCGAGAATCATTTTAACCATAGATAACAAACGTTCTTAAACTTTAGCTATCTATACTAATATTATAAAGAGGTAAAGTTTGTGAGGTTGTAGGCAGTAAACTCTGGATTTACTGAACCGATTTTGACAATTCTTTTACCAATAGAAAGCCACGTTATTTGTGAGTGGCATAGGCTATATATTAATCCGAAAATGAAAAGACTTTTTCGTGGTAGTCGGATTTGCAAAGTCGGAGAAAAAACGGTCGAATTTCTTTCTTACCAACGTTTCTTACGAACGCTACCTTAACGATGAGAGATATATGATTGAGTTCTAGAGAAAAGTTCTAGAGCTTGATAATACCTACAAAAAAGTCAACGACAGCATTGTCTAATTTTTATATTTAAGTTACAAAAAGTAGTTTTTTTATATTAAAAAAATTATATAAAACGTTAGGTCATGTTTATTGGTCATATCATCAACAATTATGAATTCTTATCAAAATAAGTAAACTTATCGTCTCAAGTGACAAAGGACTTTTCCCTTTTTCTGCATATAATTTTCTTTTTACTGCATAAATGATTAAAGAGATAATACGTCATAGGTATGGAACCGCGACCGTATCTCGGGTTGGAACTCCTGAAAGACAATATATTTTGGTACTAAATAATAACATTATTTTAATATGGTATACAGAGAAGTTTTGAACAATTAAAATAAATAATTTATTTAGAACAAAAAAAATAATTTATTCAATCATAACCATTTCATTCAGTCATTTGAAACCCGGTAATATAGCCAAATTGGCATGCAAATACATATATACATATGCAGTACAAATATAACCCTCCTTTTGGCAGTCAGGAAATAAATCATAGCACTCAGTACTAACCGAACCACACTCATAATTTCATCACGAGTAAAAATGTTTACCGCCCAACAAAGTGGGCACGGGTCAGCTAGTATATAATAAAATTATAAGCTTCTATATTCGACTTCTAGACGACTATTCTTTAAATGTGTTTTATAATCCAATATAAATTAAAGATAATTATTACACAAATGAATATTTATTTACATACCATTTACGTACGTACTACATTACAAATCTTAAATGGCACATGTTTCTTTGAGATCAATAAGACAGTTTTAATTATAATGACTAAATGAAGAACCATTGTTTAAAAAGTTACTTTTTTATCCCCCCACCCCCTTCCCCCTCTTGTGTCAAGTGATTATGATAGAAAATGTAGTATATTTTAGTATTTTGTAATATTTCCGTGGTATAAAAATGGCTATTTTTCAATATGATGTAGTATTTCTTAAATACGACGGCATGTTTTTTGCGTCTTTTGTATAAGATATATTTTGGCCAAAATTTAACAATATGGTTTCAGCCCTACCTCGCATCTGTGTACCGAATTAAGTCTCTAACTACAATATTTTCAGATTGAAGTATAAGTAGCGCGCCCTCTGGTGGACCGATTTCTCTACAACTATTCAATTCTTGGGACGACTTCACAACTCTTGGGACGACCGAATGATGCCTGCATACCAAACTTCAGCTCAATCCGATGAAGCGTTTAGGCTCTATCGGGGAGGAACACACACACAGACATACAGACATACACGCAGACTCACAGACAGACTTCAAACTGGAAATTTTCTTAATCGTTTCATGGGGGATCGAAATATATTTGTCTACATCTCGAAAAATTCCTTCTCCTTTGGCCAGAAAAGTAAAATCAACAGTAATCACATATAATCACATAAAATCAATAATAATCACAAATAATCGCTACCGCTTAGAAACGACCAAAAAAATCTAATTATACGTTTACTAATGTCGATTATGGGCACAAATAGAGTAGGTAGGTCTGGTGCAGGTGGTTTATACAGTCATTTAAAGGTACTAGAGCTGTCAACTACGGCCCTTCCTGAGGTGACGGGCGAACCCGTCACCTCAGGAAGGGCCGTTGACAGATATTCGATTCAATAAATGGAGTCATACATACCAGCAGTGTTTTATTTAAGGATAAAGTGAACAGTGAAAAGTGAGTCGACAATTCTTATACGTAAAAAAACAGAACGAAAAGAAAACCCTCCCAGGAATTTTCTCAATATAAACCAGCCATTAATCTCGTTATGCTAAGACATTACTCAAACACGATTCGAAATGAACATCGTCTCCCTTTAGGTCGTCCTTACAAAGCTTCGACCTCTTTAGTTATCAAACTCAATATTTAATGTCGAGGACGGAAGGTCCTCGTACTTTGAATTGCTCATTCTTGATCTTAATTAAGATAGGGGATTTCAATGAATACATTTACTTGGTCGGGTTTCTTGAGACCACTGGCTTACTCGATCAATGGATGCTTGATAATGTGTTTAATTTCTTGCTTCATAAATTACGTTGACCTTAAATTGTAAGAGTGCTAAATCTGAGCAGTACGAATAAGAATTTAAAGAGTAAGGAAAGGGAGCCTGAAGCGGGCGTACTGCCTTAAGCAGGCACTCTCGTATACACATTTAAAATACCTGCAAGTAGTCAAGGACTGTTTAATCTGAATACCCCGCCCCCCCCTGGGCAGAGAATATGTTTTTGGCGAAAACTGTATACATCCTGAGTGCTTATCTATTAAAGCACTAAATAAAGTTGCCAACTACAACGAGCGAACGTGTCACCTCAGGAAGTTTTAACGATATTACATCGTTCTGTCTCCCGTGAGATGAGCGTAGAATACTTAGGTCAAAAACAGTCCACCGTCTGCCCGCCACTTACCCGTAAGAAGCCAACGCCTTACCGGGAGATAACCAGTTTAATCATCCAGCGGGCCGACACTCGCGCCTTTAATTCCAGTTGCAACCAGATTTTTCTAGTCTCCCGATTGGTTACAGGTTCGAGGTCGCTTGCGCGGTCCACTATCTTACATAGCGGTGATACGGTGTCTACCGAATCTATCGCGGACCACGGCTTCCTTTGCCCGGCTCACCCGGTATCGGGTAGCCGATTGGTCGTTTCAAGAGCAGTTGCCGTAAGGTGAACAACTACCCCCACTCTATACCCCCGGAGAGTAATTACAGACTCTCCCGGCTGTCGGTCAGAATGTACAATCGATTGGCTGAAGCCGCACGATGCACAAACCGTCCAGGAGCGCCCGAAATTTGACTCATAGGAGAAACTGGCCCGAAGGCCAGAGTACTACCCTGGCTCGCACTTCTACGTGGAGGCCGCCAGATGGGTGTTGACCCGTGATTATGATCGACCCTGAACACATGAGTCTCAGTGGCCAAACTGCAACAGGGCCCATTAGCTCCCATCTATTAAAGCACTCTAGATAAGACGGGATAGAAATCGCGGATAGAAGAGGACGCAATCGCCAGGCTACCTACCACCCTCCCCGCCGACCCCCCCCCCCTCCTCTGACAGCAAATGTAGTAGGTATATATGTAGTATTTTTAAATATTTCCGTGGTATTAAAATGGTATTTTTTCCAAAAATGTTATGGTTTTATGTAGTATTTTCTTACATATGGCTGACTTTAAATATTATTTACATCGCTTGTATACGAGGTATTTAGATCCAAAATTTCACAACATCATTTCCGTTCAGCAAGACATCTGTGATCCGAAGTTCAAGTCTCTAACTGTAATATATCGAGATTGAAGCATGACTAGCGCGCTCTCAGGTGAACCGATTTCAACTACAATCTTTTCAACTCTTGCCATGCCTGAATGATGTCTGCATGCCAAATTTCAGCTCAATCGGATGAAGCGTTTAAGCGTTATTGTAGAAGAATACACACACACACATTTCACGTAATTAAGTCGAATATTTTGAGGACAATGCGCCTCATGGTTGAGCGATTTCAACCACATACTTTTCAACTCTTGCCATGACCAAATGATGCCTGAATACAAAATGTCATCTTAATCTTATCAAGTGATCAGGCGCTATCGTGGAAGAATATATATACACACAGACACACACAGACATACAGACAAACTTCAATATGGAATCGGTCTTAATCGTTTCGGAGTGGAGGGGGGGTGGGGGGGGGGGGGGACTCAAAATAGATACTTCCTTGTTCATCTCGAAAAAAAATATTGCTCTTTTATTTTCACCCTGGTGAGCCGGGAAAGTATTTAGTTGCTGTTATAGTAGAATCTCATTCCGAAAGAGAATAATATTAACTTTTTATTTTATGATCTTCTTCCCTTTAGCCACGGATCTTTGTAAGGGCTTTTTGGGCTTCGGCCCAGGACCCCGTGGATATAAAGGGGCCCAACCCCCCAACCCAATGAAAACAATGGACACTGTCAAACTATCGACTAAATCATTTATAAGTTCTTTCCATAAATTGCGATATAACAAAGGACTTACCTACAATGTGATGAGCAAGTAAAGGAATTTGCAGTACAAAAATGCAGGAAGATTGCTTTATAATCAATATACATAATAACCTGTTGATTTCTTTTGCAGTACCTTTTTTTTAATTTTTTTAAAATTTATTTATTTATAAAAATAACACCTATGTATAGCAGTTCAGTTCCCCCACTAAGGCGAGTACCTTGTCAATGGGTAACTAGTAGATAATGAATGTTTGTATAAATTTTACTTTTATTAACTAGCTTCACAATTAAACATACTTACATTATTATTATATTTTGTTTTACGTAGTTTCCCTGGATAAATCATTATTTAAGTTGCTTAATAGCTCAAGTTTCAACATTTTATTAAGGACGTTAAAATTAATGGACATTTTCTTAAAGACATAATTCTTATGGACGGACTTTTGCTAATCAATTTGTCTATTTTTAGTGAAAAGTAAAATGTCTTACAGTTGCTGTTTGTGTATCTATTTTTTTTCTTATCTTTTTTTCCTATCCCGTATTGACCTAGACATCATTAGCGAAAACAGTTTTAAAACAAAATGGCAATTATTTGATTAATTAGACAGGCCCCAAGTAATATTAGCCTAGGGCCCCACAAACTCAAGATCCGTCCCTGCCTACCCTAGTTCAGTTGTTCTCAAACTCATTTCGTCTACCGCCCACTTTGAAAATCAATTATTTTTCAGCGCCCCCCAATTTTTTTTAACTTTACAACATCTTGAAAACCACAATGACATTTGTCACTTTAATTCTAAACGAGACTCTTTTACCAGTGGGAGCAGTTAAAACGCAACTTTATAATATTAAGAGTAACTTTTATTCAAATTAAAACAAACATAATCAATTTTAATTTTAAAACTAACCTAATGTGAAAGATTAATCTACTTACGTTATACTTGATTACTCCGAAAGCTATGTTAAATATTTTTAATTTGTATACAATTAAATAGGGCAGAAATATGAACTAAATAATCGATGTTGTGTAGTAGGTACCTAGGTTTTAATTTCAGTGAATTTTAAAATATTAAGTAGTTGAAATTACAATTCTGTCATAGCCTGCTTAAACCACTTAAACCCCCCGTTTTTTTCTAGGCCACCAGCGCCCACAAGGGGGCGTTATCGCCCACTTTGAGAACCACTGCCCTAGTTAGTTAAGCTACGTGAATTCTCTCGATACCCGTATTTCGAAAGCCGTAGGTTTTTTTCACTGTCGATTATTTATCAGGCAACAACGCAGTTAATAGCTTTCGTAAGACGCGTTAATCATCGCGTTGCGTGCCAGAATCGCAAGACGGGCTTTGAGCTTTAATTGCTAGGAGTAGAGGGCATGACACGCCTCACTGTCAGCCGCTCGGTGGCTCGGCAACTAATAGCAACTACATAGCTGCGAGGCGCCAATTTCCAAATCCATACAAGACGCGACGCGTCTTCGCATAGATTAATTAACTTCAATAGGAAAATAATTAGAGGTGGATTTAATTCTAACAGGTATATTATGTATACGGAGAAGAGCGTATTATCGCTTATCGGCTAGTACCGCACAGATCTATTGACGTGAAACGTTTTCCACTTCGGTAAATCCCGGGTCACATGCTAAACCGCATGCAACAAAAATATGCCTAGTCTAAAAATATGGGTAGTTTGCTTGCCAGGACAGTTTTTGGGTGAAACAATCGATTTTTACTTTCCTGGCAAAGAAAGTATTGTGGATGCACTTCAGTGTGTCTGTGTGTCTGCTGTGTGCCTGTCTGTCTGTTTGTCTGTATTCCTCTACGATAGCGCCCAAACGCTTCGTCTGATAGAGCTGACATTTTATAGACAAGCATCATTTGGCCATGGCAAAATCTGAAAATATTGTGGTTTAAATCGGTCCACCAGGGGGCGCGCTAGTCATACTTCAATTTCGAAATATTGGACTTAGAGACTTGAAACTCGGTATACAGATGCCTTGTCGGAACAAAATCATGTTGCGAAATTTCAGTACGAATATCTCCTATACAAGCGACGCAAATAATATTTAAAATACGCCATGATTATACCACGGAAAATACTACAAATATACTACGAATTTGGCTTCCGGGGAAGGTTGGGTTGTGGCGCAGGGGCGGGGATGGGTAGGTTAGGTTAGGTTAGAGTGGATTGGCGGGGGTTCTTGTCTACTTGCCGGAAAAGTCTTGGGGTGAACGTATTTTTTTGTGTGAGAGAATGAATATTTCTTCTGCCAATGAACATAATTATTTGCCGTTATAACGAGTCCTCAAACAAAAACAAAGTTTCGATCGACGGAAAGTTCTATATAAACGTACATATGTGTTATATGTTTAGTTTATATTTAGCTTATGTTTGTTTCCATATGTTCATACCAACGTAAAGTTTGATGAACAAAAACAACTGGACACTTACGATTGTTTGACTCATTATTACTAATACGTATTTTGATGAGTATATTGTTTGAGGGCTGATCAACCGCCGTTTTACCAAAAGTTAACATTTGGTTTTTGTACGTTTAGTGAAAGAAGACCTTAGTTAAGCCAGTCCTTAGCAACATCAATAGATTTTTCTGTAAGCGAGAGGATTCTCTGAAAGCAAGACTGGAAGCTCTCTACTACAATCGCCATTCACCTATTCATAAAATATCGTGCTAGACCAGCAATTTATGAAGAAGAATAAAATGATTACCATTTTGAAAAAAACACTTTAAATAGGTTAAATCATATTACTTTGGAGATATCCAACGTATTAAATATCTTAAATAATATTTAGGACAAAATTTTATCTTTCAAAAATGCTCTTGTCAAATTCAAATCTGTACGTTACAGATTCCTCTTATCCACTGGATAAGCAAAAGGATCAAGTAAAACTTTTCATAATTCTGTTAACTCGTAAAACCCAATGTGCTCAGGAATCTTATTATATAAATTAGCTATGTGGTACGTTTCTCGAATCAGAATGGATGAAAGTTGTGTAGAAAGGAGAGATTGCGGTTTAATAGGGGATTTAAAGTTAACGAGGTGGTGTCTCGGGGCGAGGAAAAATGTACGGTGATTTTCAAGCTACCAGCAGTTAATAATGTTACCAGACAGGATACGAAATGGACTTATACAGAGAACACATCAAATTAATACGATAACTTCGAACGCTGCCGAGAAGACTCAAGTTGTTAAACTCCAAGCATAAAACAACACCTCATACTAGTAAAGTTTTGACTTTTATAACCTCACCCTGTCTGAAATCGAAGACTATCGCGATTGTTTGTTATTAACAATAACATAAAAACGAGTTTACCGCATGAATTTAACACCCGATGTTTAGGCGATATTTCAAACACCGTTATCCATACTACCCAGGACAACGGCGATTGCAACATCGCCAAATCGTCGTGTGTAACAAAGTTCCCGCGGTAAATTCATTTATATCTTTTTAATAACTCACCCTCTCTAATGCCAATCAGCTGCCAATCAATTCTAGCTGCCAATCATATAGGCTAAAATTCCAATCCCTTTTCACGACCTTAGGGTTGGTATCTCTAACAAGTCTTAGTTCTGACTTACGATTTTGAATAATCCAAAACTTTATTAATCTAAAATTTCTAATTAGCGAGAAATCCATGAACGAAATTCGGTGAAAGTTCTTAAAAAGGCTTAAATTTCGAGGATCAAATAAATCGCTATAGAAGCAAAAAATTATATTTTTTTATTAATCACATTGTAGCAGAGTTAAAGAACATTCTCAAAAAATTAAAAACCTTTAAAGTTTACTAGTTTTTTACTAAAATCGGCAAAAAACACGTAGAATATTTTTGGTGAAAATTTTTGGTTAATTTTGCTGATAAACTGTTATTTTAAAAAAATATTTTCATATTATTTTAGAGTATTTGACATGTTATTGACTTACAAATCGACACTGTAATATGTAAAAATCAGTTTCTAAAAATTATTATAATAATTTTGGCTTTTATCGATATCGTCGCTCCATGTGTGAGTCCGCACCTTACATGCCAACAAGCAAGGTGCTTGTCTACTTGCCGGGAAAGTCTTGTGATGACGCAATCGTTTTTTTTATTGTTCTAAAACTATTTTAATATTATTTAATTATGCTTGGATTAGTTTAAAACGGTTTGTTGATTATTCCTTAGACTCTTAAAATATTATTACGATTGCATATAACTGGTTATTTTTAACTGGTTGCTGTAATTAAAAATATAATAAGAAACAGGCACAAAGAGAGATCTATGGTTATAATACCTAATTGAAATTGTACGCCCTGTGATCAAACTCTTTATGTATTAGTTAATTTTTTCATTTATTTTTCAAAATAACAAACTATATAGGAATTCTTTTACCGCCTTGATTCTGTATTACTACTAACTAGGCAGCGCATGTTCCAAGGAACGCACCAATGTTATCGCAATTTAAAAGTTAATTTTAAGAAAGTTTTTTCTATTGTAATGGTTTCAAACAAAATTTACAACAATAAACATTAAAAATGAAAATAAATAAAACGTAAAACAAAAAATAAATAAAATAGGCATCAAAAAATAAAACAATAACAATAATATCATTAGGTAATTAATTGCCCTACCTTTGGGTTATTATTCAAAAAGTAATTAAAAAATCGTTGTTTTTTTTAATTAGATTTCATAATAACGATACTTGTTTACTATATACCCGACATTTTTTTTTATACAAGAGACCCATTTATTACCCTTTTTTGTTTATAGAATCGTAGGAACAATTTAATGTATCACGCACGCTTTGTGGGTTTCGGGTTTTTTTTATTTTTAATTTTGTACTCGAGCGAGCTCTAACGTACGTGATACGGGTTGCTGCGTTCGGGCGATAATAGTAACAATTAAACGTATCAATACGTACGCTTTGTGGGTTTTGGATATTTTTTTGTTTTGTTATTGTACTCGAGCGAGCTTGAACGTACGTGATACGGGTTGCTGCGTTCGGGCGATAATATAGTGGCCGCATCAAATACGTTCGTATAGCCGTATAATGAAACGGCTGCCTGGCAACACTACTCCCACGTGAAGTTTCAGGCTGTAATCAGCAGCGCTCGCATCTGCAGGGCAAATACGGACGCTGTCGCCGCAGAATCCGTAGCGAGCGGTTCAGCGTTCAGTAGCCAGTGAGACGTCGCTGTGGACGGACTCGTCCCGACGCTCGGCATCGCGGCGCCTTCCCGCCGAAACAGCGTATCCGGACAGTGCTCACAGTGGTTTATAGTTTATAGTGTCTAAACAGAAAAAAAACCAATTGAGTGTTTGTGCTTATAATTTGTGTTTAGTTATTTTTGTTTGTGAAATTATAATCAACGGTGAGTAGTAACATAATAATAATTAGTTTTATTAGTGTAAGTTCATTCATAGTAGCAGTACCATCCCATATTATTAGACCCACCGTGCATTTGATCATTTACTGATTTACACTATTCAATATTCCTACATTTTAAAATTATATATATTTTTTTTTATGGTTACCTATTCATTAAATTATTTTAATAACAATATTTTAGTAACTATATTTGAAATAAAATGAATCTACCGTATAAAATAGGAAAATCCTGAATTTTCCGTCAGAATTAGATACATTTACCGTTTTTACGAAGAGTGGTAGGAATAAGATCGTTTCCAGTGAATATTACTATATTAAACACCATAATGGATTTGTAGTTCATACAAAGTTTCTTGTCAAATAATATTAATATAATACTATTATGTATCTTATGTTTTTACACCATAATTGTAATATAAAATCGAAGACTATCGCAGTTGTTTGACATTATAAATAGCATAGAAAACGAATTTACCGCGTGAAATTTATAGCACCCGACGTTTCGTTGACGTTGCAGCCGCCGTTGTCAGTATACCCTGGACAACGGCGGCTGCAACGTCACCGAAACGTCGGGTGCTACAAATGTCACGCGGTAAATTCGTTTTCTATGCTATTTATAATACCATAATTGTACATCTAGAACCAGGTCTAAGAAGCCTCGCTAGATATGTGTAGCGCTGTGTCGATCTTAAGCTGTTCTTTTATAATATTTAATTTATTTACTTCGGTAACAATGTAACTACTATTATTTATTTATGTATGCTATACAACTTCAATTTTGCTTACAAAAATAATAAAAACCGAGCGGCAAATCCTTAACCTTATGCTTTTTTGATTCTGTCACCCAACTGGGACAAGCCCGTTCTAGGGTAGACAGGGAAGTGCTAAATATACAAGCATTAAATGAATAAATAAATATTTTTGAAAATTTTAGTTTGTTTATTTGCCTAATGTCCCGTGAAATCTGTCTTTTAATATAAAGAAAGTCTTCGGGTTTCAGTCTTCACCCATGTTTAGGGGTTAGAGCAGTTAAATTCTAAAAACAATGCCAATTCACGTATGCATTTCGAACCCACTCCGGATTCTAGTACTAATATTGCATACTAATTATGTTTTTCGACACATTCCTCACAAAAATAACATGAGAATCTCAGACAGCACTGTTCAAAAGCTACAGCGTACTGAAAGTGTGAATTAGTGTACTGGACTGCACGGTTGACCTAATAATATAACCAGGTATTATATTTGAATATATATTTCTGGCGGTAATCGTATTCTGTAATTGCATGTCATGACGACGTTATTTCTGGACACCTTGTTCTGGCTATCTGATATTGATCACGTCTCGATATCAGATAGCTAGAACGAAGCAAACTTCATTAGCTTCGAATACGTGAACGTAGAAACGTGCATTTTACCTTCTAAATAACATCCTCAACAATCCCACCGCTCCCTCCTACCCGACAGAAAATTCACTTATTTAGGAAATCATGGTCCTCCACTCCGAACCAGTCAGGACAGTAAAATTGCGATTCCTACTCGTAATTCTACTTTTTTACATATTCCTTTACTATTCATGCAGCTAGACTATGAAACCAACTCCCGTCCAACGTCAGATACTCAGCAACGGTTTTTTTTAGTGTCTCTATAAAAGCATTTCATGTGTTTAAATTCCTAGTTATCCTATTTTCATTCCATCTCCTCTTGTCCTACGCTCCTTGAGGATAATCTGTAAATAATAATTATTCAATTAAAATGGCATTTTGATTATTTAATATTTTTTCATGATTACAAAATCTTATTGTTTATTTTACTTTACTGGAACTTACACCATTTCCTTTCCACAAAGGTTGGCTGTAAGAGATTGTCATTAAAGCAATAAATCCGCCTGTTTTGTGTTTTGTTTTAAAATTTGCAATAAAGAAATCCTATCTATCTATATTGTAGCATTCAGGATATCGCATTAGAGTTTTCATCGCGTTTTCATTTTTTCATTTTCACTGTTGTTGTATTTTCGCTGCTGTCATATTTTCACTGCTAGGTATCGAACGATATACTTATTTCTACTGGTTTATAGCCCTTTTTCGCAACTATCATTTCAGCTCTTTCGCAACTTCGTCCTAAGAGGTCGAAGTTGGTTACTGTGAAAAAAATGAAGATTTATGAATCACATTGTCATAAAAGACGGAAGTCAAAGTCAACTAATTTTATTATTGTAAATACTTTGCAAACGTCAAAAGACAATAATATTATGTACAAATTATTTTATATTAATTTATTTTACGACTTATATTAGTTTATTTTACGACGATGGTTTAGTTCCCTCACTTGAAGGAATATCCAAAGAAAACAAGCGACCTTTTTTTGGCACTATAATATTATTTTCAAGATACTATATTTAAATTAATGCAAAGTTATATGGAATATGTTTTCGGATATATTATATCTTCAGGCGGGCTGGCAATTTCTGCGTTGCTATGTGGATCTCAAAAATGTCCATGTCATGACACTTTCACAAAATAAATGAGTCCATCCCAAAAAATCTAACCTTTACATTATATATTTTCTTGTCTCAGATGTTTATATTTCAGCTGCCCATTTCCGAAACAAATATGTATAAAATAAATTCGCCTATTTTGCGTTATGCAACAGCAATTATCAACTATTATAAAGAATCTAACTGATAAGTCATACACAATTATTAATTTAAAAATTACTGAACTCAAAAGATCTTGTAGTTAAACACCTGTTCTTCAAGAGTCACTTCCATTTCCTGTCGGGGGGACATTATAGTAGTATCCTATCTGGGGGACAAATAGTTATTGCTGGGGGGATATTATACATATAACAAACACCTAGTAGCAAATTGGTGCCAATAGTAATTTTGACAATAATTAATATATAAAATGTATGCGTGGTTACTGTCATACATATACTGTATTTCATGTCATGACCTCAGAAAAATATCCGAAATGGGCGTACACGCGAAAAAATAGGCGGGGTCAATTTTGTAGGGTTTGACCAATTAAAATCCAGCGTTGACGAAGCGTCAAGCGCAGATTCTCGCACCGGCTACTAGGCGCATACTAAATGCTCTATCGCAGCGTTAGCACATACCAACTATCTACGAAGTGGTGGTACAAGGGCGTTAATGGCAAACCATATTTAGCGTAATTGTCAGAGCGCTCTCACATTTTAATTAATTGTTATTAAATTAGGGCCTGAATAAAAAATGTGGCTAAGTGCTGCCCTAGAGAATTAACCAGTCAATATTATGAAATTATAACAAAACACACTCACCGCTTACATTGTAGGAGTAAACGCGCCTGAAAGTTTTCGAATTCAGTTTAAAGCCTTAATGTCCAAGGCAATGAGCAATTTTTTTGAGTCCAAATTTTTAATTGGTTCCTTATCGAGGGATTCACTTAGAAACTTATTTAAATAAATGCTTATTTTTCAAAAAAACTCATAAAAGTAAAATTCTTCAGATATGGTCGTTCCCAGGTATCATGTCGCCTTAATCTAAATTATGGTAAACGGTTTGGTCGATTATCATCCGTAATGATCGTAATCGTTGAGTGGTAATCGTTTCAACATTGATCAGCCCTCTTTCTTATTCATCAGCGCTCGTAGGTATCACTCAACTTTTTATCTGCCATCTTTCTTATCTATCAGCCTATATATCTATCAATTAACCCTCGAGCTTATCCATGGGAGGTGTTGTAGGAATAGAAAAGGGGAGTGGGGAAGGGCGGAGGGCGGGAGGGGGGGGGGACTCCATACAGCTGTGTTATAATCGTTCGGCTGTAAAATATGGTTTAACAGTCGTACATTTGTATGGCAGCTCCCAATTGCATTGTAGGTAAACCCTGAATCCAATCAGCTTCAATCTTTCTGACGATTTTTTTTTAAAACGGACAACACGTTTCTTAGGAATATAGGCAGACAGTTATTGTCGTTTTCTGATTCTAGATATCATAAAACAAATATATATAAAATTAAGAATAAATTATATTTTACCTCTCGTATTCCGTTACGGTCGAAATGTCCGTGAATATAAAAAAAAATAGTATAGAAAAATGCAAAGGGAACAATTTGCGGGCCCTAATTACTAAATAAAGTTGTCCGTTTTTCTATGTCACATACGCCATCATTATTTCCATGCCAGTGCAGTTTTTGACTTAACCCCTCAAATGAATGGCGATTAGCTCGGGTTGCCTACGTCAAAATGTATATAAATTTATATTTACATTTACATTTACATAGAGCGGGGTTTACTATAGAGCTATATTATTACTATAGAGCGGATTACTATAGAGCGGCGCACATTTACATTTATATTTACATTTATATAAATTTATATACATTTTGTATACATTTTGCCGTAGGCAACCAGAATCGGTAGCCTCACATTCGAGGGAAAGGGGGATAAATATTGAATAAATAGAAATTATAAATTATTGCTGATATATTCGAGTATCACCTTAATATCACCTTAGCAAATTTCACAACCAGTATAAGGATTACAAGCCCGTCAGTTTACACTGCTAGATTTTCGACCGTTCTTAAATTAGCTCCGAACAAGCTCAATTTCAGCACCACTGTGAATATAGCAACGGAATACTAAAAAGTACCCAGACTGCGCTTTTAACATCATTACGGGATCTAATAAGCTTAATATAGGCAGAGTGTAAATACACCTACCAGTGTGGCAACGCCTTTGATCTTGTGAAAATACCGGCGTCGAGTCAAGGTTGCTACCTTCCTGCTAGCAGTACTAAGTGTAAACAGGAGCTTCTATCTCACTAATTCACTAGGCGCAAAGTGTGAGCGGATTCGTCCTCCCGCTCGTCGTTCCCCACCCTAAGCGATGAAGCTTGTTTCCGCACTGGTAGTTCTGTTTACATGTACTAAAAAAACGTAGTAGGGCGGTCTCGACTACAACGGGCCAACCCGACATCTCTGGCGAGTATAACGATATGTGATCATTATTTCAGCCGTGGGATGATCGTAGAAAAAAATTGAGACAAGACAATCTACTGTCTAGCTCCGCCAACAAGCCCGTTAGAGGCCAACGCCTTAAGGCGAGGCACCGGAAAAAGTAACCAGCTGGCAGCCTCGCCCCCTGACTACCAGTTTTGAAGGATATCTCCGTCTGGAATTAACCGTCAGGAATCCTCCTACCTCCTGACTAGTCACAGGGACGAGATCGCTTGCACAGTCCTCTCCATTACGTAGCGGTGGTACGGTATCTACCGAATCTATCGCAGACCACCGTCCAGTAGCGCCGGGATGCAATACCACCAGGAGAAACCGGTCCACCAGCCGTGAGGTTACCCGTGAGTCTTACCCAGGATAGCCTTCAGCACGTCGAGGCTTCTGAATAGAAGCCGAATCGTGAGTTGAGCCGATCAGAACAAAATGGATTTTATGGCCCAAGCTGCACGAAACCATTCGCAACTAAAAAGATAGTACCTAAGTGTAAACAGACACGTTTGTATAAGATATTTCCTCTTAGGATCTATGAAAGGGAATACCAAAATGTTATTAAATATTAGCCTACGTTTTAGTGAGTGTATAAAGGGCAATGGACAAAAATATATGCGCTCTGGGCCCGTTAACAATAATATTTAATATTCCAAAACAATAACATATTTACCATAGGAAAGATCTATGTATCTTAAATATATATGACTACTTCAACTTACCTCAGTTATGAGCCGTTTCAGAGTTTTGAAATTCGTAATCTTCTTAAATATGGCTAGTTACCCAAAAACCCAATGTTACTATGATGCCAATTATGTATTTAAAATATATTATTTGCAGTGAAAATCCATGAAATATAGTATGTTGTGATGTACGTCCATTGGGCACAACATGTTGAACAGCTGACCTCAGCATATTACATACGTTAGTAAACAAAGCTGCAATGAAATCATGAGACACATTACAGAGTTCAAGCAACATATTACAGTATTTTCTCTCCATATACTATAGAATAGAGTAGAATAGAATTGAATAACTTTATTGTGCTTAAAAAAATAAAGATATTACTTGAAGAATATTACAACATTGTTTTAAAGAAAACAATTGATATTACACAAATGGCGGACTTATCAATATAATGATGTCTTACAGCTAACCATTTGATTAACTAATGTTAATTGTCATCGTGCATCGTAGAAGTGATAAAGGTAAATTTAAAGTAAACTAATACAAATATACTATATCGGTAAATTATGTTAAGTTTACAATATACCATTTTTACTATTTTCGCCCAGGGAAGGATAAAAGAGAGGGGGTATTTGGTTAGTGGCTGAATGAAAGCAAACGTTTTGTAGGAGCCTATCGCTCCACATACTCACAACAAAAAAGTTAATTTCACAGAATAGAAAACTGCAGACTCGCTCAGACATACACGAGTCAGCTGCGGTTAATTTCCAACTAAATTTGGCAAATTATGCCCAGGCAAGCCGATGACTCATGCCATTTCTTCTAATCGATACACATGTCGCCTCCCTCTCCTAGCTATTTACGTCACCGCTAAACGGTATAAAACGTAGTACATTACACATCTCTTCATCATTCCCTTGGTGGTCAAGTACACCTACACACCTCTACACATCATTCACTTTGACAGCTACGCGACTATACACATCATTATCAAGCATTACCTACGTTATCCGCGACATCAAGCGTCAAGCCTCGCTCCTCGACTACACACTGCAAACACACTACCACGACTTCACCTCGCGCCCACACTACTACACAACGGCGAATCAACACACAAGGCGTTAAGGACTGGCGACTTCAACTCAACTATCTTCAACCTTCTGATTAAACTCTTCTACTTCGACATCCACGACTTTCATTAACGGAGCAACCTTCATGATGAGAACCACCCTTCGCTCACAATCAATTGGAGTCTAGTGAAGGGTGGCCATTCTCACAGTTTCTTTAATAACTTTTTAAGTGAGCAATCAAGGTGCATGCCTGACAGTGTGTGGGAGCTGATTCCATAAACGAGATATACTGCTGAGAAACTCGGGAATTCTTAGGAATATATAATTTGTACTCACACAGCGTATGTATTTTTTCGTTTCAGGTATTCTGCGGTGGTTTTCGTTAAAATATTGCATGGATGTGTTATTTGGTGCCCTATTTATTTTATTGATTTATTATAAGACTATTTATTTATGACTACAGAAAAGCTATGTGATATTCGGTGTACATTGTTACAAATCGTGCAGGAAAAACTAATCAAACCCATAGCCATTGGCCCATCGCATACCTAACTGAGCGAAAAACGCCCGTATCTAGGGATTCTGATATTTTACTTCGGATATTGCTTTTCCCCGAGCTGACTGGTATGACGTTCGGGGAGCTAACGGGCCCATGATGAGGTGGCCACGATGACCCATGTGTTCAGGGTCGGTCACACTCACGGGTCAACACCCATCCGATGGCCTCCACGTATGGTGTGCGAATCCTGGGTAGGACACTGGGTCAACCAGTCTCCCCTGGGAATCAAACCTCTGGCGCTCCTGGACGGTCTGCGCACCGAGCGGCGCAAGCCAATCGATTGTGCTCTCCGACTAACAGTCGGGGGAGTCTGGGAACTGTATTGTTTCCTATAGAGCGTGGGTGGCTGCCTACCTTACGGCGACTGCTCTTGAAATGACCATTGGCCATCCGATCCCGGTTCAGAGTCGGGCAAAGGACGCCTTGGTCCGCGATAGATTCGGTGCACACCGTTTCACCGCTTCGTAAGGAGAGGACCGCGCAAGCGACCTCGAACTCGGAACCAATCGAGAGACCGGAGAAATCTGGTCACAATTGGAAGCAAGGGCGCGAGTGTCGGCCCGCCAGGTAACATACTGGCTATCTCGCGGTAAAGGCGTTGGCTTCTTGCGGGTTGTGACGTAGCTGGACGTTGGATTGTTCTGTCCAAGTCTTCTACGTTCACTGCAGGGCGACAGAACGAAAAATCGTTAAAACGTCATGTGGTGACGAGCTCGCCCGTTGTAGTTGACACCGCAAGTTGGTATGACGTTCGGTCATATGAAAAACAAACAATAAACATTCACACTTGTATAATACGCACACACTGAAATACCCGTTATACACACATACATTATTACATATAACACATATACATAATAAAGTCCTTTTATTACTTTATTATTTTTAATTTACCTAATCAAAGGTTGAGATGGGTTGGGTTTTGGCATAGAGTGGTCATTTATCAATCAAGCACGTTTTTATTGATCTCTTAAAGGCTACCATGGTAAATTAATTTTGAATCACAATACCTATATTATTACAAAGCCTTGGAACTAAGTAGTAAAGGTATCGTTGCGCGAATGAAGTTCTCACACGTGGTACTAAAAACTGCCTTCCCCCGGCGCTTCTAGTCATCTTTGCTAATTGGTCCATAGGTTGAAGGTTTTTGAATTTATGGAATATCATTAGCAATTGCTTAACATACAATTGACGTACACCAAACACATACTATTCCCGAAATAATTGCAATGAGGGATATATTGGAAGTTTTTTTATTATAACCCGTAAAATTACCTTTTGAGCCTTAGTTAAAGGTTCGAGCACTTGCTTGGTGCATCCTCCCCATGCAATCGTTCCATGGATTAAAAGGCTCAGACAAATTATCATGTTTACCAATTTCATCAACTTTTTTGACAGTACCTACTGTTCGTAATTCACGAAATACATAAACGAGTTTTCTTGTTTTCGCTGTACGAATATTTATATGGTTCCTCCAGGGCATTGTCTCATCTACAGTTACTCCGAGATATTTCATCTTATTCACCTTTTCAATTGGTCAACATAAATATTTTATTTTATCACCCACATTTTAATTGGACTTTTAATTTAATTTATAACCTACTGATCGTGATTATGCTTTAAATGAAATGTAATATATTTTGTTTTTGAGGCGTTAGTGTTAGAAGTTAGTTTAGCTTTGTCTAAATTGATTTGAGCTTGCGTATAAGTTTCATCCCGTTGGTTTGTGGATTTGAGTAGAGATTTCAATAGAGAGTCATTGACACATAGCCTATAATATAACATAGGATATCAGGTAATTAGCCATATTTAATTGGATGTAACTCAGAACTGCTCATAACCGAGGTTAGTTGTTTTATTTATTTATTAATTATTTTATTTTATTTATTTGTTTCCATAATTCAATTTACAATTTACAAAAAGAAAATCTTTATTCTAACACAAAAACATTTTATAATAAGTGTAGGTACATATTATACCTAGCTTAGAAAGGAAATTCATCTTTTGTCATATCGGTTTACCACCTCACTAGGTATGAACCTGTGTTGAGGTGGTACTAACATCGGTAACTTATTTTGAGACGAGAGGGCAAGTCTTATCTAATACGTGAATACAATTAAAAAATTAAAGCTAAAATTAAAAAAAACATCAATAAAATTAAACAAACTAAACTATATTAAAATGTATGACAATCTACTAAGTTATATAAAAAGTTATATGTCCTAGTAATACATGTTCTACATAAAGAGATCTTTTCATTAGTATATGATTTATACATTTTGCGAAAGTGGGCCCAAGATGCCCATTCGATTTTGCCATCAAAAAGAAATAAAACACGAGCCACTGTGTTCTATAAAGTAGACGTCAAAGTCGATAAATTCGAAAGTGCGAAAGTTCCTGATTATCCGCGGGATGAAATAGCATTAAACGGCTCTATTGAATTGTTGTTTCCAAGTTTCGCAATCTGAAATGAAGGCATTCATCGTCTTAATATAGGCCCAATTTCTATCAAGTAACTTAATTATCCGGAAGGCCAGAGTTCCCCGAGAGCGCTTAACAAAATCGCTACAAAGTTAATCGCAGAATTGGCTCGCGAAATGGCGCGGTAAATATTAATTTCGTTATGGAAATTCTAGGAGATTTTCATAGCGGTAAGCGGCACCAACTTTTCGATTTTGCATAAACATGACTCGATAATGAAAACACGAATATTTGTGAGTGTTACCTATTTTCCCTAACCAGGCGAAAAGTAAAATGTTGACCCAGAGTATTTCACCATGTCTTCATAAGTCAGAGTTAGGGGCTCTAGAGGATCAAGCATGCTTGTCAAGCATCGCGTCGTGGGCTGGTAGGGGATCGTAAACCGCAGGAAATATATTTTTTTTTTGTAATATTTACCAAAAGTTCCTAATTTTGAAGTTTATACCAGGGCGTCACTTAATTAGACGTAGTTGATTGATAAATGACGTGACTCCCTGGTATAAAACAAAAAAATAGGCATTATTGGTAATATTGGCGTTGGCCTCTAATGGGTTGCTGGTGAACTAGACAGTAGATTGTCTTGTCCCCAAGTCTTCTACGCTCATCCCACGGCTGAAAGAATGATCATATATTGTTATACCAGCCTGAGATGACGGGTTGGCCTGTTGTAGTCGACCAAGACCAGTCGACCTGGGCCAAGAGCCAGAATATCTGATAACAAATTCACAATCATAATAATTTGGCTATTTTAAACCATAAAATCGAAGACTATCGCGGTTGTTAGACATTATAAAGCTGTTAAAAACGTTCAGCGAGAAAATCGGCGATCTGCGAACATATATTGGATAGCGAAAGTAACCACTGGATGCAGTTTCAAAATCCCATTGTGCTATCCAAGGAACAATTCTACTTTCCTCGCATGACCCGGTAAGCCATTGAAATAAGAAAAACCCCGAACTTCAATAGAGACGACGGTTACAAACTCTCTTCTACGTGGAACCCCCTTCTTAAAATGTTTCTGCCGCCGAACGCTGAACGTAAGACAGGATACAGTGAGTTCACGAGATACACGAGATACAGTGAGTGTTGTGGGCAAAACGGATTTTCGAAATTCGCGCGCTCCGAGCCCGGTCCCCCACCACCGTTATAACCTACGCAGTGACGGTAGCGGTATGCAACCTACCCGCAAAACAACGGATTGACAGCTCTTTCAATCTCCCTAGACAACGGTGGCTGCAACGTCACCGAAACGTCGGGTGCTACATATTTCACGCGGTAAATTCGTTTCTATCCTATTTATAATATTTTAAACCGATTATTTTATTCTAATTCTATCTTAAATCTATTTTTCTAAATGATATGGCATAAATTTCTAAATACTTATTAATACATAATTTCAATTCTTTCGCTATTACCTTTATTATAACCAAACGTGAGCGTAAGTAAAATAATTTTCTGGTACGCCTGAATTAGTACAGGCCTATGCCTAGATATGACTATGACCGGAATGGTATCCTAGAAATGGGAAAAGACAAAAAGGACGTCAAATTAAAAAAAGGGAAGATGACTTACCGAAAGTATGGAGAAGGTTTGCTTGAGACAGAGATGAATGGAAGAAAATGGGGGAAGCCTATGTCGAAGGACAACCTGATCAAAAAACCGGCTGCTGAAGAATATGATACCTTATTAAAAATTGGATTAAAAATATAATAAAATATATTGTTTTATCAGATAAGGCAAAATTGTACAATACGGTCAGCGAATAAAGGCTTTTATTATTATTATTATTATATGCCTAGTTAGGCGGCGTTGAAATGTTGGTACAAACACGAATACTTTGACCCGCTCAATCCGTAACATCCATTTGGGGACATGTATGGCGGCCGCCTAAAATCCGAAACATCCGCTACGGGACATCGCGCTCGCCGCTGCGAAAAATGCAATTTACGATTCGAAACGTCGTACTTTATGCTTTCTGACGGCTGAACGATGTGGCCAAATAGTCTTTAATTCGGCGGCCATCGGCGAATAAATCGAACGGCGATTAAAAAGTTAGCATAGACGTCAAACGCCTAGTCTCCCGTCGGCATTCGCACGGCCGCGAACGGCTCCGCGGAATGGCGGTTTTGTGAAGTGTTTTGTGGATAACAGTGCATTGTTTACTGGATAACAGTGAGTAATTTCCATTTTTAAGTAGTTTAGGCATTAGGATTAGTCAATTGAGATAGTCCATTTGCTGTTTTTCACGAATTTTTAAAGAAAACACTTTGGCGACAACAAACGGCTCGCGAAAAAATGGTTGTTATTATTTTGTAATGTTTATGAAATATCCCGATATATTGCGAAATATGACGTAATGTCGCTTTAATTTACTAACAAAATAAGTATTGTTTCATTTACATCCTAAGTTATCACATAATTAGGCGTATTTTGAAAATTATATCTTGTTTTGTAAAATGAATCGCGCAAAGAAACTTGTTTTGATAATTACTATGAGAGAATAAAGTGCGATTTTCCATAGTTTTTCGATGAAATGTGACTCTTTGGAGTATAGTAATTAGTTATTAGACATATAATAAGTCTATGATAAGACAATATAATTGAAAAAATCTAACGAATTTTATATTATGACCTTTCAAAGTTTATTATTAAGTTCGGACGCGGAAACTCTCAAAACTTTAGATTTTTCTATAATATCAGACAAAGCTCAAAGTTCTGGTGTGATTTCTAAGAAGTGTGATGTAGTAATAAAGTTATTTTGAAAGAATTTCATATAAAAAAATACCATAAGTAGTCACAAATTAAAAATTAAAAAAAATTTTTTTTACGAGAATACATAAAATTTTTCTTGGCTGAATAAATAAATATTTTTGTATGCAAATAAGTAAAAAAAATATATCGTTTTGGTAAAGCATTTAATAAAGAACATAACTGTATTTACAATTTTTGAATATTTTACGTATTTTGTGACAAAAAAATCGAAATGATTTTATAGGCGAGTTTTTTCAGTTTGCCAATTTTGTAATATTTATTCATTATTATAATGTTTTACGAGATAAGGTTATAATGTTTTATATGTCAAATTTCAATGCGATCATTTTTCTCTTTATCTTTTTTAAATCCGTTTAGTGGTTTATAAGTTATGATCGTTTTTCTCAAGGCCGTTGACTCGCGTCGATTTTTTGCGCGAATATGTCGCGCGCAAAAGTGATGTTTTTGCGCGCGGTGAGTTTTTACCTCGCAACGTGAGGGGTTGAAATGCTGCAGAAGTGTGTATCTCGTGCTATACTTTAAATAAACAAATAAAATAAATAAATTGTTTAATAAATATTACACGAAATTTAAAATAAAAAAAAACCGACTCCAATTTTTTATATATGTGCAGCAGCCATGTCCTGGTGATTCTTAAAACGGGCTATCATAATTGAATGCGTATACACAATTTTGTGTCTGTGCTGTTAACTGTTAAGGAGTCCTCTCGTTGGGAGCCAACCCTATGCGCAGCAGTCATGTCATGGTAAAACTTAGACAGGGCTATCATAACTGAATAAGTATACAAATTTTCCTGTCTGTGATGTTGACCGTTGAGGAGTCCCCTCGTCGGGAGCCAACCCCCGGTGTAGAATAGGGGGTTAATGGGCCCTTGCTTGAGTTGGCCACGAAGACCCATTCTGTTCAGGGTTGATCACACTCACGGGTCAACACCTATCCGACGGCCTCCACGCATGAAGTTCGAGCCTGGGTAGGACTCTGGCCTTATGGTCAGTTTCCCCTGGGAATCAACCTTCTGGCGCTCCTGGACGGTCTGCGCACCGTGCGGAGTAAGCTAATCGATTGTGCATTCTGACTAACAGTTTAGAGTTTCAAGGCGATAGGTGAGGGCAGCAAACCCCGCCCACCGCCCGGGCAGTTATAACGACGAGGGTCGTCTTGTCTGCCCGGGATGGTGCTACGACAACCCTGCGCGTACCAGCAGGGTAGAACGCGCAGGGGGTGAAATAGGGTAAACCACCCCCCCCCCCGTACCGCCCCGAGAACCCATTTATTTATAATAATAAAAGAATTTACAAAATAAAACAAATAACAAATTTAGGGCCGGTAAGCGGGGTAGAGGACGCTCCAGAAACGATGATGGTGGGGGCGCACGGTCCGTGGGCAGGTCTCGGAGCAGCCACGGGGGGGAGGAATCCCTGGATCCTGCAAAGAACGAAACGCCCTTCGGGGCGGTAAAGAGACGGACACAAAGACGGGCACTTCGGGCTGGAAGTAGCCGCCGAATCACGCCACCAAGGAAGAGGGTACCCCCTGGGGGGTATCCCGAGGCCTCATGCTTTCCCAAGAAGCCACCCAGTGCTCCACAAGCTCGCCAAACGACTGGAAGCAGCTCCTACAACTGACCAGATCCGGGTACCAAATCGGAGAGCGCCCAACGCACGCGCCCACTGCATCCATCAATTTCTCCCGTGCAGCCGCTAGAATTGGGCAAGACCAAATTACGTGTTCCGCAGTTTGGCGACCATACCCACAGGCGCATCGGGGGTCATCGGCAAGTCCAAAGTCAAATTGTTTGGCTCTGAACTCTCCGTGGCCCCCAACCAGCTGCGTAGTATGGTGGTCGAACCGCAGAAACGAATTTGCCATCCGCACTGCTACGGACGGGAAAAAGCAATGGGTGAGGCGGCCCGTACCCCCGGCGTCCCATCTAGCCTGCCAGACACGCAAGGACTCCACCCGAATCAGGCGGGCAAACTCCCCAGCTCGGTGCGCCACCGGGTCGATCGACAGGCCATGAAGGACTACCGGCTCGCCCCGGCGGTACCGCGACAACGCTGCACGCTCCAGAATCTCCAGGTCAATCGGCAGAACGCCAGCGATGACGGGTAACGCAAGAGTGGACGTCGTTCTGTACGCCCCGGTCAGGGCCACGAGAGGGATGCGCTGTCCGCGCAGCAGCGCGACACGCGTCGCCTCAGGAACAGCAGACTCCGTCCAAGCGCGTGCGGCATAAGTCGCACGCGGGACGAAGACGCCCTTATAGATAGTCATGACCGCCGGGAAACGAATTCCCCAGTCGGCCCGACTCACTCCGCGGAGCGCAAAGAATAGATCCCGGGATTTTTCGGCTGTAATCTTTGCGTGCGAAAGAAAGGAAAGGGAAGCCGTAAGCGTCACCCCCAGGTATCGAACGGTGGCCGGGAAGGATACCGGGCGACCGTTCATCCTGATGACAGGGTTCCGCTTAAGATGTCCCTTCAGGAGAAGCGCCTGAGTTTTCATCGGAGAGAAGGTGAGTCTGTTTCGCTGACCCCATCCGAGGATCAGGTCCAGCGAGTCAGCCACCCTTCTCTCGACCTCTGCGCGACTCCTGCCGCCCACCAGGAGAAGAGCGTCGTCTTCATAAGCGCTGACGGTGCACCCCTCCGGGTAAGGTAGACCGAGGAAATCATCAAAGAGAATGTTCCAAAGGCTAGGACCCAACACTGACCCCTGTGGACAGCCCATGGTCGGGGTTTTGGTGACGCTGGTCGGGCCGTACCTCAGAGTGACAGATCTGTCTGAAAAGTAGCTCCTCACTACTTTCAACAAATTGTTCGGGCACAGGCGGGCGCGAAGCTTGCATATAAGCATCGGCCACCACGCGTTGTCGAATGCACCGGAGATATCCAAAAATACGCCTACCACGTAGCGGCCGTCGTAGTTGCGGACCCAGTTTTTCGCAAACAGGATGGCGTCCTCCGTGCTTTTCCCTCGGGTAAAGCCAAACTGACGCTCGTTCTGGGGAGACAGAGTCCTCTCCAGCCGTTCGCGCACAAGCACTTCGAGCACCTTACCCATTATGGGAAGGAGCGTGATGGGCCTGTACGCTTTCGGATCCGAGCGCGGCTTGTCGTTACCTTTGGGAATCACCCGCAGGAGGCCAGCCTTCCAGCATAATGGGAAATGACCGTCCCTAATGCATTTCTGCATCAGGACAGTCACCTCCCATCTTGCGAATTCCCACACCCGCTTCACTATATCAGACGTAAAGTTGTCTATCCCCGGTGCCTTTCTGCGCGATAGCGACCCGATGATGGTGCCGACCTCGTCCGCTGTTACCTCTGACAGATCAGGTACGCGCGAGTCTACGGCAATAAGCCGCCGCAACTGCGCGTGGTGGGGATCGTCATTGTCATTCCGATCCGATGGACACAAAGAACCGAGGAGAACTGAAAGAGTGCCTTCGGTGTCAAGCGGGGCGGAAGTACCCTCGACAATGCTAGAGAGGTAGTTCCCACCCCGCTTGGCACCTTTGTCGATGACGTTCTTCATGTCCCATGGGTTTGCATTCCCAACTTCGCTAACCCATGTGCGCCAGGAATCAGTCTTGGCACGCCTAAAAGCGGCGTGGTAGACGCTCCGAGCCGATCTCAGGGACTCCCGAAGTACCTCAACACGCTCAGGGGGAAGAGAACCCCTGCGGGCTTCCCCCATGCGGCGGTACGCTTGCCGGAAGCACCTGCGAAGGTCGGATATTTCCGGAGACCACCACGGGGCCGTAAAGCCGCCGAAGGGCCTCCTCCGACCGAGGACCGACTCGCAGGCCGAGGCAACTGCCTCATGAAGTGCAACACTAAGTGCCTCGGCCGAATTGGAGTGAGGGGACGGGAACCGGGAGAGCCTCTCACAGAGGGACTCCCCAAAACGGTCCCAGTCCACATCCGAGGTGCGGTACGCCCATTCCGAGGGGGACGGGGGATTCACACGGCGGCCAATGTCGAAGGTCACTAGTCTATGGTCTGAGGAAGACGACGATTCGTGGACGGTCCAGTTCATCAGCTCCCGGGCGAATCCAGGGGAGCAAAGCGTCAAATCCACATTGCTGGACCCGCCTGGGCCACAGAAGGTCCGGGGCTGCCCGGGGGAGTTGACAATATGCAACCCATAGGTCGCTATCAGCTCCTCGACAGCCTCGGCTCTTCCCTTCGCGACCCTGTCCAGGCGGTCCAGGTTGCCGTCGTCGTGCCAGGACGGGGAGCGGGCATTAAAATCGCCCGCTACCACTACCGGCCGACCCCGAAGAGCGTCAAGGGCCGCGGCGAGTTCAGCAATGTAGGCGTCCACAGCCTCGCCAAACTGGAAGTAGACGCTGATGAAGTAGCAGTCCACATCGTTGATAACTATGGACGCGCAGGCGAGGTGCTCACTGGAGAGCCGATCGATGAACAGGGGAGGCGGGAGAGACGAACTCACCGCGATCCCTGCCATGGGTCGGTGCCCCTTCTCGAGCACAACGCACCGCCCGTCTATACCCCGGGTTTTACCGAGGAACGTGTACTGCTCCTGCACAAACGCCACTCCAATACCCATCGTCTCAAGCGTGCGACCGAATTCGGCCGTTACAGCCCGGCTTCTCTGCAGATTCAGTTGCGCGCAACTTATCATTAGTTAAGGACTATGCCCCGCCATAGTTCGTGGTGGCTATCTCCCTGTCCACCGCGCGCTGATAGGCCGGACAGCCCGACGAGCCCGTCACGTGAGCTGCTTCCTTTCGCAGACCCGAGCATGTGGCACACTTGGGGGGTGCCTCCTTAGCAGGGCAAGCCGACCTCTCGTGTCCCCTGCTGGCGCAATGTCCGCAGACTACCTCCTGCGAGCACTTCCCCTGGGTGTGCCCGAAATTGTGGCAGCGGAAACACCTTACCGCCCCGATGTAGTCACGCACTCTGCAAGAGTCCCAGTCCAGGAACACTCTCCCCTCCGCCACAAGCACCGCTCGCACCGCCGGGTGCACGATCCAAACACTTTGGACGACAGGGCCGTCCCTCTGGCCGAACGCGAACGCCCGGCGGGTCGAGCCTAGCGCAGTTGACTTATCCACCGAGCAGCGGCCCTCGAGGTTCTGCGACCAAATAAGCTCCTTTACCTCTCCTTCCTTTAGGTCCCGCGGAATGTCGTGGATAACAATCCGCGGAAATCGACCCTGCGGTTCGACGGCCCTCAGCCCCGCACCGCGAAGTTTCTCGCCCGCGGCCTTCACTCTTTCCAGACCCCCAGGAGTAGAGGTCTGGACCAGCACGCCGGCCCGAGCAACCTTCCTCACGGTGACCGGCCGGAAACCGTCGGCCGCAGGGTCAAGTGCCTTTAAAAGAGCCGCTTTGGTCGCCTCCGAGGTGGCTGCGGCATCCTCAATCGCGGGGTAGATAAGGACCGAGGGCCTCTTTGGAGGCACCTCCCTGGTCCGATTCCCCGCGACCTGAAGGTTGATACCCCTCTTAAGGGCATCCCCATAAGAGGGCGAGGACGAGCTCGGGGTGGAAGCCAGCGAGGGGGCTGGTCTTGCCACCAGTTCCCTCACCGAGGCCTCCATCGATCTCATCCCCCCCAGGATCTCATCTGCGATCCCGAGCCGCCCGTGGGCGGCAGCGAGATCGCAGGCAAGCCTGGACACCAGGCCCAGGATGCACGCTGTCTCCCCGGCCAACCTCATCTTCTGATCCGCCGTTAGGCGGCAGCGGGTCGGGGTATCCCCCTCGCAGGTGATGGCCGCCATACGGGCCAACGCGTCCTCCACCCCACTTACCGCCAACTTAGCCTCGCTAGCAGGTGGAGGAGTAGACACAGCCACCGCGGGCGCGCGGGAACCAACAGTTCTGGTAGAAGGGGGGGCGGTGGCCCTCGCCCCGACACCCGCAGTGTCAGTGTCCGTCTCCCTCTCGCCGTCCTCGTCGCTGCACTCCATATTCGCTCGTTTGGCCTTCGGAGGGGTTTTCTTTTTCAATCTTCGCTTCGCGCGAGTCATCATTGCAACCTCCCCTTCCGCACGGCGCGGCGACGCCGGGGCAGCGGCTCGCAGGGGGGGAAGGGGGGGGGCGGCGAGGTCTCGCCACCACCCCCGGACCTCCCACTCACCCGCGAGGGCACCGGCAGGGGCGGGAACGCCCCCGCGCCTCGCCCAGGGGACACCGCGCCTGAAACCGCCCCGGCCACCGAACCTCGCGGTGAAGTGGGGGGCGGGGGGCGGGGGGCCGGCGGGGGGGACCACGGGATGCGCGGCGACCTCCTGAAGGGATCGCCGCCACCGCCCGGGTCAATACTCGCCATCGGGGAAACGCGAGGAAACGCGTTGTCGCACTGCTCACACGCAACGATTTACCAGAGGAATCCTCCAGATCCCTCACGGGACCGTCGAGCCCACGGGGCAAGTCCAGTTAACCACGTAGACCAGGAGGCTCACGGCAGCGGGGGACTGCCGTGAGCCTCCTGGTCTGACTAACAGTTTAGTGGTTTCAAGGCGGCAGGTGAGGGTGGAGAACCCACCCACCGCCCGGGCAGTTATAACGACGGTGGTCGTCTTATCTGCCCGGGATATCATGCAACGACACCCCGCGCGTACCAGAAGGGTATACGCGCGGGGGGTAAAGAAAGGTAGCCACCCCCCCCGTACCACCCCGAAAACCCATTTATTAAGTATAAAAAAAACAAAAGAAGATAACAACAAAAGAAGATAAGAAATAGTCGTAAAAATAATAATAAAATAAACACAAAGCAGAGATTAAAGTTAAACAAAGACAGGCTACCAAACACAGACAGGATGTCGGGGGGACTAAGTGGTTAGTGAGGGGGTATGTAGACGTATGGGTCATGGGGCGGTCTCGTGGGGGACGGCCTAACCAAGGTCCTCAGGCAGGGGAAGCGCCCGCGGGGGCGGTTTGGGGGACGGCACATAGACGGGCACTTCGGGCTGGAAGTGGTCTGACTAACATCTTGCGGTGTCAACTACAACGGGCGAGCCCGTCACCACAGGACGTTTTAACGATTAGTCGTTCTATCGCCCTGTAGTGAACGTAGAGACTTTGGACAGTACATTCTACGTCCAGCTACGTCACAACCCGTGAGAGTCCAACGCCTTACCGCGAGTAAGCCAGGAGTAAACCCGGCGGGCTCGAGAACTCGCGCCCTCACTTCCAATTGTGACCAGATTTCTCCGGTCTCTCGATTGGTTCCGAGTTCGAGGTCGCTTGCGCGGTCCTCTCCCTTATGAAGCGGTGAAACGGAGTGCACCGAATCTTCGCGGACCAAGGCGTCCTTTGCCCGCCTCTTACCCGGGATCGGATGGCCAATGGTCAATTCCAGAGCAGTCGCCATAAGGTACGCAACCACCCCCGCTCTATAGGAAACAATACAGTTCCCAGACTCCCCCGACTGTTAGTCGGAAAGCACAACCGATTGGAGCAACAGTCGGTCTGACTAACATCTTGCGGTGTCAACTACAACGGGCGAGCCCGTCACCACAGGACGTTTTAACGATTAGTCGTTCTATCGCCCTGCAGTGAACGTAGAGACTTTGGACAGTACATTCTACGTCCAGCTACGTCAACAACCCGTGAGAGTCCAACGCCTTACCGCGAGTTAGCCAGGAGTAACCCGGCGGGCTCGAGATACTCGCGCCCTCACTTCCAATTGTGACCAGATTTCTCCGGTCTCTCGATTGGTACCGAGTTCGAGGTCGCTTGCGCGGTCCTCTCCCTTATGAAGCGGTGAAACGGAGAGCACAACCGATTGGAGCAAACCCCGCACGGTGCGCAGACCGTACAATCTTCGCGGACCAAGGCGTCCTTTGCCCGCCTCTTACCCGGGATCGGATGGCCAATGGTCAATTCCAGAGCAGTCGCCATAAGGTACGCAACCACCCCCGCTCTATAGGAAACAGTACAGTTCCCAGACTCCCCCGACTGTTAGTCGGAGAGCACAACCGATTGGAGCAAACCCCGCACGGTGCGCAGACCGTCCAGGGGCGCCAGAGGTTTGATTCCCAGGGGAGACTGGTTGACCCAGTGTCCTACCCAGGACTCGCACCCCATGCGAGGAGGCCGTCGGATGGGTGTTGACCCGTGAGTGTGACCGACCCTGGACACATGGGTCATCGTGGCCAACTCATCATGGGCCCGTTAGCCCCCCAACGGTCTGACTAACAGTCGGGGGAGTCTGGAAGCGGTACTGTTTCCTATAGAGCGGGGGTGGTGGCGGACCTTACGGCGACTGCTCTTGAAATGACCATCGGCCATCCGATCCTGGGTGAACAGCCGGGCAAAAGACGCTGTGGTCCGCGATAGATTTGGTAAACACCGTTTCACCGCTTCGTGAGGGAGAGGACCGCGCAAGCGACTTCGAACTCGTAACCAATCGAGAGACCGGAATAATCTGGTCACAATTGGAAGTAAGGGCGCGAGTGTCGGTCCGCCGGGTAACATTTCTGGCTATCTCGCGGTTAAGGCGTTGGTCTCTTACGGGCTCGTGGCATAGCTAGACGGTGGATTGTTTTGTCCCCAAGTCTTCTGCGCTCACTTCCAGGGAGATAGAACGACTAATCGTTAAAACTTCCTGAGGTGATGGGCTCGCCCGCTGTGGTCGACAACCCAAGCTATAGAATCAGGTCATGCTTACCATAAAAAAGTACTTTGTCATCGGAATTGAATCAACATGTACATTTTCAAGTTCATATGATAATATTTGTGGAGTTCCCTTAATTCTTCATGGATGCCCTCATAAAATAGGACCCATCTGCAAAAGGTATCCTTTAAAATAAAAAAAAGAAATTTTCAAATAGCAGAGTTCTGAGGTAACAAACATAAAAAAAGAGACAACCGAATTGATAATCTCCTCGTTTTATACTTGTAAAGTTATAAATTTAAAAACGAAGAAATGCTTTAGACGTGTTTCACGCGTCCCCAAGCAAACAAATTAAGGTTTGACACTGCACGATTCTGACAGCTTGCTGCTTTTTATGTGTGAATACATTTTGTGCGATCTATCGAGTGCGAATTGAAGCTTTACGCTCCTGAGTCAATTGGATGGCAGTGAGAGCCACAGCAAATAACTCTTTTGCAATTCTATTTCATTTACGCCCGAAGTGCTCTACTCCGCGGAGCGGCACTCACGAGCACCTTTCAGATGAGTGACTCATTGCATTTGTGCAATGCCAGGCAGTGATGCAAATTTAGTGCGCTGCCGCCTGCCATCAAGAGTCTCTTTAGTTTATTGGCTTTTATACCTAGCTGTTGTTGCTTGTTTGTGACTGAGGTCAAGTTAATTTATTATGCTTAGAGACGAATAGACTTTCAATGTATTTTAACCAGTCGCCTACACTTTAACCGACTTCAAAAAAATGAGGAGGTTATTAATTCGGTTGTATTTTAAAAAATATTTGTAACCTCAGAACTCCGTTAACGTAATTACATATATTTTTAGCCGTTTAAATTAAATACGTACTATACTTTTTACACGATTTGTCTTTGTATTCTAAGAGCATGCTCTTCCGTGTATCTTGTCACATCACTTAGCCTGTTCAGTCTACGTCAGGTGGTATAGGGGAGATGGCGACCCTGGTTGCATCCCTTCCTTTATGTCCTCGCCAAGAGATGCCCTCCATTGAGTGATGCGGTTCGATGATTAACTGCTATGGAGCTGTTGTGTGTGAGCTCATCAATGACATTCGCGATTTGACGCGATTGTGGTGAGGTTCTTGTCTGTGCAGTAGGTGGGGAGGTAAGGGGCCCTTGCTGAGTTGGCCCTGAAGACCCATTCTGTTCAGGGTTGGTCACACTCACGGGTCAACACCCATCCGACGGCCTCCACGCATGAAGTGTGAGCCTGGGTAGGTTGCTGGGGGTAGGAGCCTGGGTAGGAGCCTGGGTAGGACTCTGGCCTTATGGTTAATTTCCCCTAGGAATCAATCTTCTGGCGCTCCTGGACGGTCTGCGCTCTGTGCGGCATTGCCAATCGATTGCGCACTCTGACTAACAGTCGGGTGAGTCTGGAAGCAGTACTATTTTCAATAGAGCGGGGGTGGTTGCGGACCTTACGGCGACTGCTCTTGAAACGACCATCAGCTACCCGATCCTGGGTGAACAGCCGGGCAAGGATGCCGTGGTCCGCGATAGATTCGGTATACACCGTTTAACCGCTTCGTAAGGGAGAGGGCCGCGCAAGCGACCTCGAACTCGTAACCAATCGAGAGACTGGAGTAATCTAGTCGCAATTGGAAGTAATGGCCTGAGTGTAAGCCCGCTGGGTAGCATTCCTGGCTATCTCGAGGTTAAGGCGTTGGCCTCTTACGGGCTTGTGGCGGAGCTTGATGTTGGACTGTTTTTGTCCAAGTCTTCTGCGCTCACTTCAGGGAGACAGAATGACTAATCGTTAAAACTTCCTGAGGTGACGGGCTCGCCCACTGTAGTTGGCAACTCTAGTTGTGCAGTAGGTGTCTGGGTCATATGTCACCATCAGGCGTTCTAAATCAGCAGGACGTCACGACATAGTGCAGAGGGAGCGATGTCGATGAACGGATAAATCCTTTCAACTGGTGTAGGTTTAAGGCAGCCGGAGACAATTCTTGCAGAATCGTTTACAGCAGTGTCTACCATTTTTGCATGGGTTGATTCACTCCCTATTGGAGCGACATATTCCGTATAATATGTATATTATACTTGGCGATTAATTATAATAACCATTAAAGTGTTATCTATACTATCTATACTAATCTATACTTCTATACTAATATTATAAAGAGGTAAAGTTTGTGACGTTGTAGGAAGTAATCTCTGGATCTACTGAACCGATTTTGAAATTTCTTTTACCAATAGAAAGCCACGTTATTTGTGAGTATCATAGGCTATATATTAATCCGAAAAATGAAAAGACTTTTTCGTGGTAGTCGGACTTCCAAAGTAAGTCGGAAAAAACGGTCGAACGCAAAGGTTTCTAACGAACGCTGCCTTAACGATGATAGATATATGATTAAGTTCTAGAGAAAAGTTGTAGGGCTTGATAATGCATATAAAGAAGTCAGCGACAGCATATGTCTAATTTTTATATTTAAGTAACAAAAAGTAGTTAAAAAAATAATTTAAATCGTTAGGTCATGTTTATTGGTCATATTATCAACAATTATGAATTATTATCAAAATAAGTAAATTTATCATCTCAAGTGTTTAAAACAAAAGACTTTTTCCTTTTACTGCATATAATTTGACTTTTACTGCATAAATGGTTAAAGAGATAAGACACTCACAAATAAGACAATCACAAGAAGACACTCACAAATATCGGTAATATAGTCAAATTGGCATGCAAATGCATACATACATAATATGCAGTAAAAATATAACCCTTTTTTTGGCAGTCAGGAAATAAATCATAGCACTCAGTACTAACCAAACCACACTCATAATTTCATCACAATTAAAAAGTTTTACCGCCCAACGAAGTGGGCACGGTTCAGCTAGTTCTATTCCATTATTCTGTAAATTATTCTGTAAATTGTTTGGGCCTTGTCGTTTCGTAGGGACAAACCTGACGGCTCTATGTAATAAATAATGACAGATGAGGTGGAAGAAACCAGGTATGGACCAAGCTATGATTGTCTGCTAGCCAAAAGTTGTCTGCCCGCGTAATTCCCAGTGAATAACGGATAAAATTGAATGGCTCGAATCCTCAAAAGAAAGTTTGAACAATGAAAGTATACGGAATAGATACCGAAAAGTTAATCAATGCTCCTTCGGGGCCTTAAGATTTGGCAAGTTGCCCAATATATTTGTCTGAAAGCAGTGCATTTCTTTTCAGCCATCGCCCATTCTATAAAACCAGCGAATATTACAAAAAGAATCATCATCGTTATATTCCTTTTATAGCGGGCCGTTTCGATTTCCCAAAGAATACAGATCAAAAATCGTAACGAGGCTGTATCGTGACTATTCGGACTATTTGTCCCCTAGCTACATAATAACCAAAAACTACTGCACCGATTTTTATGTGGTTTTTACTATTGTATGCTTTTAGGCGCAGTGACAGGCAAAAGGTTACGTGATGGTGATGGGGCTTCCGGTGAGGTTGATATTAGCATTGTTACAAAAAAAAGAAGATTCTTGCGCGATATATTCAAACTAAATTAACGCCAGGTCAGGTAGACAACCTAAAGTCAGGTAGACAGAGCTAGCGACATCGAATCCGTGACCTGGTCGGAGGTTCGAGAAATTCGGCCAAATCTGCGCGAGGCCGGCCCGTTGTGTTCGCTTCCCGGAGCCTTGCGGTAAGGCGTTGGCCTCTCACGGGGGTTTTAATTATTTATTTTATTTATTTTATTTATTTAAGTCCATAAAAATACATTTAATTACAAAAACATTCTCTTAGCCTAATATTTAAACAGTTTTTCAATTTACTTCCTAACTCGGAAAGAGATTCAGAAATGATAGTTTGTGGTTTACCACCTCACTAGGAATAACCTGTATCGAGGTGGTACCAACAGAAATCGTATATTGCCTGCCGAAAGAGCATGATATATCCGCTCTTAGGTTTTTATTTTAATTTGTTAATTTTTTCAACGTTATATTGCAATGGTATTTACATTTAATAATTACAAAGATGAGGGTGGTTACTTTATTCTAAAATTTTAAAAAATTTGAAGAGACCAAATTAAACGGAAGGTATTTGTAACGGCGTGTTAGTATAGTTTAACGGTGGACTGTGTTGTCCCTAAGTCTGCGTTCACCTCACGGTTGAAAGAACTATCAATATCGTTGTTCTTTCTGGGGTGGCGGTTTCGCCTTTGGTAGAAGACAACTCCAAAGTGGGTCTCAGTCAAAGGGACAAGTCGTACAGTGGGCAACAGTCGTACATCGGGTGACAGACGTACATCGGTAACAGTCGTACATCTGTAACAGTCGTTCAATGTATCCCAGTCGTAAAGTGAGTCGCAATCGTACAGTACAGTCGCACAGTGGGTCAGGCGCTATCATCAGATTTCAAATCATTTTAAGTTTTCACCGTTGTTAATTTTTTCTCACCAGTGGCTGATTTGCCCTAAGGCTCAGTAGGCCCGGGCCTAGAGCGGCCAGATATTAGGAGCGGCCAATCTCGGCAAAATTGGAAAAAAATCACTCATGATAACAAGAAATAACTCAAAGGCTTCTAAATATCTAAAGGCTCGCGTACATTGCGTACATATAAAATGTACGTATACGTTATTTCGTACATATAAGTGATTTAAGAATAATATTAATTGTATTACTAACCTGACGAAACTAAGCGCGTTAGAAGTTGAAGAAAAAGCCAAAGCATTGCAAACGGTTTATTCTACTGACTTAGAAGACAATTTTTCAGAAGAATGCCTTCATTTTCGCGCTCACTGCAGAATAAAAAATGAAGACCTGAACAGTGCTGTCAGTGCTGTCAGTTTGTTGAAATGGTTACGAACTGAAGGTCTTCAAACCATTTACTCAAAACGTAGATATTGCTCTACGTATGTGTGTGTGTACTCCCGCCAGTAACTGTTCTGGAGAATGATCGTTTTCTTGTTTGTGACGAGTTAAAAATTATTTACGCACAACAATGACGGAGCAAAGGTTAAACGATCGTTTGCTTTGCTTAACATAGAAGCTAATTTTTTAAGCAAATTGGATTGCGAAGATTTAATTAATGATTTTGCTGCGCTTAAGTGCAGACGAGTTTTGTAACACATTGTAAAATACTTATTATATCTTATATGAGAATAACCTTTAGTTATTTAAATAAATAAAACCTAACACCGTTTGAAATATTTTATTTAAGTGTGCAATTATCCCTGAATCCTCGAAGAAATACAAACTAGCAGCTATTATACTTAACTGATATTGAATCGATTTCGACAAAAGTTGGCCAAAAATTATATTCATTATGTAGTCTATAATATAGATCCCATCATAGCACCCATAATATTATGATGGGTGCTGAGAAAGGGGCGGCTGGTACCTGATACATAGCATGGGGCCTAGGGCGGCCAAGACTGCAAATCCGCCACTGTTTCTCACTGTATTGCGAAGCGACGTAGCGGAGCTTCAAACTGTAAGCCGATAACACAGTTCCTCAATTCACAATGCCCTCGCTCAAAAAGCGGAAAGTCAAACGCAGTCTAACTGACTCCCCTTCTAGGTTGGCAGTAGGAGGACGCGTGTTCCACTCAGGGTCAGAGCATTACGTACGCCCATTGCGGCTCAGTCGAGGCAATTTCCAATCACTTTCCGACAGCGGGCGAGCGCCGGACGCATCTGGCCCCGCGGTTTACAGAATTGCTTAAATGGTGTGCAACTATAATTGACGTTTGCAATCCCTACCTCTTCTCCTGGATTGCATAAAAGAGAAAGACTCAAAAAACCAAGGAGACAAGATCGACCCTGTCTATTATCAGGCCTGTCTTACTTGATAAGAGAGGCATCTTTACGGAATACAAAAAAGTATTCTATTTTATTTTATTCAAAAATTCTACGCCATTAACAGACTGATTAAAATTAGCAAAATATATATTTTTTAATTTATTTTTTTAATTTACACATACAGCATAGAATAAACCTTAAATATATTAAATAGGAATAAGAAATATGCAACAGAATGCAAAGAAAACAGAAAATCATCTAAGTCATTGGGGTAAGAAATGCCGCCCCGGGAACAGGAAGACAACAAATGGCATTTGTTCAACATTACTTAAAGCCCGCACACTCCACCAAAAATACATTATCGTATTGATGAAACGCTGTGTTGCTCGCTACAAAAAGGAATTACGAAAAGAAGCAGATATAATTGTGCGATTTGTGATAAAAAACAAGGTTGTCTGTTTATCCTTGTTTTTAACACCATCTGTCATCGTCATACTGTAATCATAGTATTTTGATTATTTTTGTTGTTATACTCTAAGTAACTACATTTGTTTTTGTGTATATTTGTACCTAATAAAAGTTGATTTAACCAAAATGATCTGGTTTTATTCATGTACTGTTGAAAACAATGTACTTTGAAAACAATGTACTGAACATACGGTTCACAAAATAGAAATTTGTTACGATGTACCTTTAACTGACCATAGAAATTTCTAGAGCACCTAGTAGCACTATATTTTTGTAATATTATATATGGAATATTGAGGTAAGGAACGTGTTAACACGCAAGAACAAGACAAATCGCGAAAAACACTCTCACGATGAAGAAATATAACAACGTGTAGGGAGAGCGACGAATACAAACGTTTCACTGAGGATTAAACAAAGACGTGAGGTGTGGTGCTTAAATACAATTGTCCTGACTAAAATAATATATAAACAAGGACTCCGTCCCAACCAGATGCATCACCATATTCGATAATGTATGTGGCATAATGGTGTATTAATTATTATTTATGGTTTCTAAATCGTGTTTACCGACTTTACAAACCTGGCAATATATATATATATATATATATATATATATATATATATATATATATATATATATATATATATATATATATATATATATATATATATATATATATATATATATATATATATATATATATATATATATATATATATATACATATTTATATTTGATAAGTTTTGTAAAGAAATCCGTTTATAGGATGATATTTTTATTTAAAATAAAATTAGTAAAAGCTACTTAAAAAGCAGCGAAGGAAATCCCAGCTTGGATTGGGAAATGCTAATATTTGACTGAGATATACTAACGGATGAACACGACTTTCGACGGTGCAATGTAAGTTTAAAGGTCCTTTTGCAGTCGACTAACGATCACTTTGTTTAATTTAAATGATCAATTTGTTTTGATTTTTGATTTTTTCGCTTTAATTCGTCTCAATTGGAAGCATTTTGTGTTGCAAAAGGATTAGCTTGATTTTTGAGATATATGGATGAAAAGTGATCGTTAGTCGACTGCAAAAGGACCTTAAAGGATGATTCATGCTACACCGGGCCGGGGCCGGGCCGGGCCCCGGCCGGGACACGGTCAGATATCTATAGTATACTTTTGTATGAAGCAATTCATGCTTGACCGTGCTCCGGCCGTGACCGGTCGTGCCACGTCCGGAGCACGGCGTCGAAATGGAGGTGGATATTGTTTTCCCGGCTCCGGTCTGCTAATCGTTCAATGGGAGAGAGGATGATTCATGCTACACCGGGCCGGGGCCGGGCCGGGCCCCGGCCGAGTCGTTTCCAACGTGCTCCGGCCGGGCCAGTCATTCATGCTACACCGGGCGTGACCGGGCCGTTTCCGAGTTTATTTATCCCACGGCCGTGTCCGCGATAACTAGTAGAATAGAATAGAATAGAATAACTTTATTGTGCTATAAAAACATAACTTAATGAATATTACGCTGGTTTTATAAAAAAGACAATTTATGCACAAATGGCGAACTTATCTAACTAGTGTTGCGTCCATCTATTTTGGCGATAATAATATTTTTTAATTTCTATTTTCGCTTGATTGATAAGTGTGTTATTAATGCAATTTTCACAACTTGAGTTGGCAGCTATTGCGATTGCCTTTGAAGACGAAGTATTGGAAACACGAACTGAATCTAATAAAAGAAGATGGAGTGTACATCCAGCCTGGAGAAAACGACAATCGGAGGGAGAATTCGCCACGCTCTAAAAGGAATTAATAGATGATGAGAGCAAATTTTACGGTTATTTTAGGATGTCTAAAGAATGCTTTAGCATATTTCTTGGAAAAATAAAACGTGATTTAACCAAACAAAATTCAAGATTTCTGAAGCATATCTCTCCCATTGAACGATTAGCAGACCGGAGCCGGGAAAACAATATCCACCTCCATTTCGACGCCGTGCTCCGGACGTGGCACGACCGGTCACGGCCGGAGCACGGTCAAGCATGAATTGCTTCATACAAAAGTATACTATAGATATCTGACCGTGTCCCGGCCGGGGCCCGGCCCGGCCCCGGCCCGGTGTAGCATGAATCATCCTATATGCTTCAGAAATCTTGAATTTTGTTTGGTTAAATCACGTTTTATTTTTCCAAGAAATATGCTAAAGCATTCTTTAGACATCCTAAAATAACCGTAAAATTTGCTCTCATCATCTATTAATTCCTTTTAGAGCGTGGCGAATTCTCCCTCCGATTGTCGTTTTCTCCAGGCTGGATGTACACTCCATCTTCTTTTATTAGATTCAGTTCGTGTTTCCAATACTTCGTCTTCAAAGGCAATCGCAATAGCTGCCAACTCAAGTTGTGAAAATTGCATTAATAACACACTTATCAATCAAGCGAAAATAGAAATTAAAAAATATTATTATCGCCAAAATAGATGGACGCAACACTAGTTAGATAAGTTCGCCATTTGTGCATAAATTGTCTTTTTTATAAAACCAGCGTAATATTCATTAAGTTATGTTTTTATAGCACAATAAAGTTATTCTATTCTATTCTATTCTACTAGTTATCGCGGACATGGCCGTGGGATAAATAAACTCGGAAACAGCCCGGTCACGCCCGGTGTAGCATGAATGACTGCCCCGGCCGGAGCACGTTGGAAACGACTCGGCCGGGGCCCGGCCTGGCCCCGGCCCGGTGTAGCATGAATCATCCTTTAAACTTACATTGCACCGTCGAGAGTCGTGCACATCCGTAAGTATATCTCATTCTAATATTAGCATTTCCCAATCCAAGCTGGGATTTCCTTCGCTGCTTTTTAAGTAGGTTTTACTAATTTTATTTTAAATAAAAAAATAATATATATATATATATATATATATATATATATATATATATATATATATATATATATATATATATATATATATATATATATATATATATATATATATATATATATATATATATATATATATATATATATATATATATATATTATATATATATATATATATATATATATATATATATATATATATATATATATATATATATATATATATATATATATATATATATATATATATATATATATATATATATATCATATATATGAGATATACTTACGACGGTAAAGAGTCGGTGAAGAACTTCTTCAAAGCATTCAGTGGTTTCTGTACACGAGAGTTTTACAGCAGAGAAATTAAGCAACTCCCATTAAAATGACGAACCTGCATAGATAAGAGGGGTCAATATTTCTATTAATTAAATATATACAGCAACTTATTGGTAGAGACTCAATAATTTTAACAACGATAATAAAATTGCTATATTGATCATGTTAGATCCATCAACGTTGTACTTTAAATAGACTTGCTCGCCATGTATTTACGCGCGACAAAACTTTGTTAGTAAGCTGACTGCCAATCGTCGCTTGTGTCATTGATTTTATAGTGTATCAATGCTTGTGTCTTGCGGCGCGTGAACCTAACAGTTGTGTTTAAACATTTTGGAAATATGCACGATACACCATTCTTTCTCGATCACTAGCAAATGACTCATTCAAATACATTTCACATTGCTTTAAAGTCATTATTAATGGCGTTTCCATGTAAGAATTTGTTGATATTCATTGTGTATGTAAGTATTTCCGTCATATCATTGCGTAGAATTATGTTATATTTAATGAAAAAAAAATCTATATGTCTTTCCGAAGTATTCATGACGTAGCATAAAGATTTAAAAGTGCAATGAAATTTGTCTGGAATTTTCCTTTTTGCCATTGCGACTACTGAAACTTTCTCTCGGTGTAATTAGTATATAATATGCCTGCTTCAAATCAACCAATTAGACGTTTTCCTCTAAAGATGCTTTGAAAATAAAAAGCTGAAACCCGTCGAGATCGACGGTCATTTTATTGACTGTAAGGTTTCAAAACAAAAGGAAAACATATTTGTTATTTATGTATGTACAAATAATATTTCTTTGGAATAATTCGATTACGTTGTGGTGTCTTACTCATTTGATCTACGATCAGGAGTCACCAAGGTCTTGGAGAAAACGGACAGCATTAATCGAAGAGCGACGCGTACGTGATGACGTGTGACAGAAAGTAAACAAAAAGTTTCGCGCCAATTCAGATTACTTGATGAAATCTTTAAAATTTGTTTTTAGCTATATTGAGTAAAAAAATCGGTTGTCACCCCTAGAATTTCCCGGCAAGCAGATAATCCCCCTCTCGTGCCCCCTCCCCCACCCAATCCCCCTCAACCCCCATTAAAACCCTTTTTCTACACTCTACCCCTTCTCCCCCCACCCCCCTCAGCCCCCCTCAAACCCCTTCCTCCACACCCTACCCCCCCTCCACCCCCTTCCACCGCTCCCTCTCTCACTCTCTCCCCCTTCTCCCTCACAACCCCCTCTGTCCATGCCCCACCTCAACTCATCCCCCTTACCCCCCTAACTATACCCTCCTCCCTCCCGCTCTTTACCGCCTATTCCCTCCATTGATTCCCTGCCCTTCCCCCCTCGCACGGAAATTCAGCAGATGAAACTATTTTTGTTTTATTTTCCCCTTTGACGATTTTTTTTCTTTTCTGATGACATATTTAGAGACGGATAGCTTTTTTTAGACACCTCAACCAAATTTTTACACCTAGCCGTTCTCTCGATTTGGCGGTTACAGGAAAATCACATTTAATTTTTTGTATTTTTCTCTTTCGATTACTTTTTTTTAATTTTATATTTTGATGACACATTTGCAGACAGAGAGCTTTTTTTAGACACCTCAACCAAATTTTTATACCAAGCCGTTCCCTCAATATGGCGGTTACAGGAAAAACTCGTTTCAAATGAATATAAATTTTAATGATCCTTTTTATAACAGGTAGCCTTTGTAAATCATCATAAACTAGCCGCAATCCGTAGAGATCGCTACACGACCAACAAGATGTAACTCCGCCCATAGTGCTCCAGCCATTAGCCAGCTTAGTTTCTGGCCGCTGCCTTGGAATACTAGCTTATAGATATATAGACATCGGAGCTCTCCATTTACCCGACATGTAATCCTGCTAATTACAGGCTTAAGCCGCTGTTAAAATGTAGTTGAGAAATAGACACATTGTTAATGAAATAATAAAATAATTGGTTGTGTCAACTAAAGCTGTCAACTACAACAGACAAACCCCTCACCCCAGGATGTTTTAACAATATTAGATTATTCTCTTTCCCGTGAGGTGAGCGTAGAAACTTGAGACGAAACAGTCCACCGAGCCCGATTGCGTTTCTTTGTGAAATAAAACTAAAATTTGTTCAGGCGAACGAGTTAGAGCAATACGTTACAGCGATATATGAAACTACGATCGCTAATTTTCCCGCTTCAAAACCACCTGTCGAACCTATACTCGTCCGAATAAATTTGAACACATTTCGTGTGGTCTTAGATTGGGTAGTTTTAATGCGAAATAGTGACAACCGTTCATTTCACATTTCGTTCTATCGTATTGCCCTGTCTCGTTCGCACGAACTAATTTCCGATTTTAATTCACGAAGAAACGCAATCGAGCCCATTGTCTAGTTACGCCACTCGCTCTTCCGAGGCCAACGCCTTACGGCGAGTCACCAGGAAAGGTAACCGGTGGGCAACCTCGCCCCTTAACTACCAGTTTATAAGGATATCTCCGCCTGGAATTGACCATTGGCATACCTACTACCTCCTGACTGGTTACAGGATCGAGGTCGCTTGCGCGGTCCTTTCTCTTACGTAGCGGTTATACGGTGTCTACCGAATCTATCACGGACCACGGTATCCTTTACTCGGCTCTTTACCCGGGATCGGGTGCCGAATAGTCGTTTCAAGAGCAGTTACCCCCGCTCTACCCCAGTTCTATAGGAAACATAACTGTTTCCAGACTCCCCCGGCTGTTAGTCGGAATGCACAATCGATTAGCTGACGCCGCACAGTGTGCAGGAGCGCCTGAAGGTTGACTCCTAGGGCAGACTAGCACGCAGGCCAGCGTCCTACCGTGGCTCTCACTTCCGCGTGGAGGCCGCCGGATGGGTGTTGACCAGTACTTTTTACCGACCCTATACAACTAAGTCTTAGTGGCCAAACTCTAATAGAGCCTATTAGCTCACAAGATTTTGGTACACACATTCCACGTTGGGTCGAAATCATATGGCAAAATTTTGGTTAGAACATCGCATATAAAAGCTACAGTAATTATATTTAAATTCCGCCTTACATTTTAGTTAAATATAAATGCCATCTGTCAGCGCTTAGCCTAACCGGATCGACAACCATATTTGGATCGACAACCATATTTTAACGCTAAATGCTGCGAAATCAAAATTTATCACTTTCAGCTTGCGGGAAAATCTCAGCCAGGTTCTCAACCAAACACTTGCCATTCATACCGACAAATGCTTAGATAAGAATAGATGTGTATGTACTAAATTAAGCAAATCTGCAACAGTCTCCTACTTAGGCATAACGGTAGATGAGAAGCTGTTGGGAAAATCAGAATGTTGGGAAAATCAGATTGCAAATTTGAGTTCGAGAATTAGAAAGCTGGTTTATGTATTTCTTCGGCTGCGCAACATTCTGTCCAAAACAACCATAAGAATGGTATACATGGCCTTGTGTCAGAGTATTTTGTCCTACGGAGTCGTGGCATGGGGCGCTACTACTAATGATAATCTGGATAGATTGACAAAAGCGCAAAAATTATTATTGAGAGTAATTCACAGAAAAAACCGGCGTCATCCATCTCCCTTGTTATTTTCCCAATCCCATGTGCTATCAGCTAAACAGTTATTCATTAAGCAAGCGCTTCTTGCATTCTACAAATCTAGAGATGACCACGCCCGAACTCAAAACAATCTGAACACAAGAATGTCCGCGAGTATCAATTATATAATTCCGTCAGTCAGGACAACATTTGCCCAGAGACATATATTCTACATAGCCCCAAAATTATATAATTCCCTTAGTGAAGACATGAAAAATTATCCTAACATAAAAATATTTAAAGCAAACCTTAATAGATGGCTACTTAACAAGGGATATGTAAAATCTGATCAATTTCTTTGGAACGCACGACAATTTATTTAGTATCACTTATCTATTTTTCTTAATTAAATATGATTAAATTACAACTATAAATGTATATATTTATTACATAGCTATATTTTTTTATAAAATTGGTATATTTATGTATATATACAGGTGGTGGGTCCAAATAATTTATTTAAAAAAAAACACTTCATTTCTTAAAATTGCATAAAAATATGCACATCTAGAGACGGGCCAAATTATCGCCTAGTTAGATGTGCTATTGGCAGTAAAGGTCATGTAAGATGTGTTAAACCTCCCTATATTAATTATTAAATAATTTATATAATTATTATAAGATTACATGACCTATGAATGAACTGTATACCTAATCCTATGTACCTAAATAAATAAAATAAATAAAATAACTCTGCCCTTAGCCTAGAAACGAACCACGTCGCCCAAGGCGGTTGCAACGGAACCGTTCGTCCGCCGGCCGAGTCCAGTCGCTCATCGATTTCATTTATGTCATTAATATATAGTTGAAATCAGTCCTTGGCTCTTTGCCGGGAAAGTCTTGGGGGTGACACAACCGATGTTTTAATTTAATCTAGGCACTGCGTATTAACTAGCCCCGATCTCCCCTTCTTATCACTTGTCTTCCGACGGTTTCTTGATATAACACACTATAAAATCAATGATATAACCGACTATTGGCCCGGATGGCCCGCTGAGTGAAGATCGAGAGCATTTGACCTATTTTTTTGAAGAGACACTCAAATACTGCCGTGGCAGCCCAATCGCAGCGTAAACGCCCGTTTAATAGAGTAAGAGCACTTCAACGAGTAATTCGCGAGGTTTTACGAATATGGCGCAGAGATATTGCGATAGGCGGTATTATTACGAAGTTACAGAAGGGTCCAGGTGGAACAGTGTATTTTCTTCTTCTTATTCTTCTTCTTCTTTTAATTTATCAATATCCTAATATCAATATCCTATTTATGAATGTTGTGTGACCCCAAGACTTTCCCGGCAAGTAGCCATGGACTCATTTCATCAGAATAATTATTTTATAATTAAAGTCGATGAGCAGTTTGCGAAAATTCCTATTATTATGCGACGCAACGCAATAAAGAGTTGAAATGCGAACGCGCGTCATCTCATTTTATTTAGAAATCAAATTGCAGACGAAGGTCGCCGTGAGCTTTCGAATTCAAATTTCGAAAGAGCCACGCATCGCATGCGACGCCGTTTTTAAGGTCTTTAATATTTAATCCATTTATGGCGGATTTTAAATATTAATTAGGTCGCTTGGATATGAGATATTACAATCAAAATGTCACTGTCATTTCGGCTCTGCCAGGCACCGGTGTAGTGAATTTGAAGTCTTTAAGTCCAATACTTTGAGATTGAAGCATGGCGTGGGGAGAGGGGAGTCCAAAATGTATATATTTGTATTCATCTCGAAAAAAAAATTATAAGTTGGTCAGTTGGTAAACCCGTAAAGTAAACATTTTAAAAGAAAAACAATAAATACCAAAAATAAAAGCTCTCAAGTTGTAGTAACTTTGTTAAATCCCTAACTGCAGAAAGTAAACGTTCGTCACTTTCGTAGACATTTGTTTTTTACAAGCTTTTATTTACCTTACAATGTTTGCTGTTATTTTGTCTAGGTCTAATTTGGAAAGCTGAATTAAAACCACTTCCTCTTATCCTATGAAGTTGACATTTAACATGTTGGTTCAGTTCCGATGACAATGCATTTTTATCGTGAGCATGGCATGATTCTACACACAGGATCGCCTCCCGACGAGACTACTCTTCCACGGTCAAAAGCGCAGACACACAATTTAGTATACTCATTTAGGTATGATAGCCCGTTCTTAATTTCATTATGACATGGCTGCTGCACCCAGGGTTGTCTCCTGACGAGGAGACTCCCTAACGATCAAAGCACAGAAACGAAATTTTGTTTACACATTCAATTATGATAGCTCGTCTCAAGTTTTACCGCGACAGGGCTGCTGCACCCAGGGTTGGCTTCTAACGAGAGGACTCCTTAACGGTTAGCAGCACAGAGACGAAGTTGTGTATGTATACGCCTTCAATTATGAAAGCCCATTCTAAGTTTCTCCGCGATAGGGCTCTGCTGCACACAAGGTTGACTTCCAACGAGGGGCTTCTCAACGGTCAACAGCACAAATACGAAATTCTGTACAGCATTCGATTATGATAGCCCGTTTTAATTTCAACCCAGGGTTGGCTCAGGACAGAGCATTTTAATAAAAGCCTAATATTAAAAATGTGTTTATACTAATAACTTATTTTTAATTGCTCTTATTTCCACAATACACAAGATTACCTACTGCAAAAAGTGGACGTTTAGGTATTAGTATTCTAGGCTTTTTCAATCGTAACTGAAACAGTTTACCTCAGAAAGGTAACGATTTCATAAAATCGTGAAGGAGTTTTTGCGTTTTAGTCAAGTGTTTTTTAACTATTTATATTTTAACTATTTTTTAACTATATATAAGTATTAGAATGAAATATGTACTTTAACTTAAACCGAAGTGATCCAAACACCTCCTTTTTATAGTCCACCCTTTAGTCATATGCGCCTGAAAAACCTCTCTAAGTCCTTGAGGCGACATGAGACCTCAGAAAAATATGGAATGGGCGGACACGCGAAAAAATAGGCGGGGTCAATTTTGTAGGGTTTGACCATTAAAAATCCAGCTATTTGACATCCACTTGAATTGACATCAATTTGAAATGAACAAAGACATTTTGCTATTGGCAATTTCATTAAAACGTTCCAACAAATTTTCGTTGGGGAGTCTTAATCAGTTTTTGCAATAATAAACCGTGTAGCAAATTAAGATGGACATCTTTATGTAAATAATATTAAAAGAATAAAACTATGATTTAAAAATTCATTTGTTTTTATATTGCTTTTTATTTTAAGATAGACTACCATGTAGGCATGTGTAAAACGCCATATATTGGCTACTGAACATAAGAGAAAATTAATCAATATTTCGAACCATGAGTGGCCCATCTACACGTTACGTTTCGGCCCAGTGTCATAGTGGTTAGGTCGCCTGATCATACATTGTAACAGTCCGTTCCCATTTGTCGGGTGTCGGACCCGATGTTTAATCGGATGTCGGCGCCTCTGTTCCCACTTGTCGGATGTCGGGTCCGATTTTTAATTGGATGTCGTCGCTCTGTTCACACTAGTCGAAGGTCGGATCCGATTTGGAATCAATCAGTGTAGCTGTCGCGGTCGCGGTGCGTTCGCGTTTGAGGTCACGTTTTCGGTCGCGATTGCGGTCGCGTTTGCGGTCGCGTTTGCGTTGGCGGTCGCGTCGCACCGACCGCACCGACCGACGAACAACGCAAAACTAAAGTTGACCGCTGTCGAGAATATCAATCGCACGTTTAATAGTCAATCGTGATTAACGATTGAAACTAATCAACCGTTAATCGCCGATTGACGATTAAACGAATCAATCGTTAGTCGTCAATCGCGATTAACGTATTCAATCGTCAATCGTTAGTAAACAATATATATATTTTTTTAATTTATTTTTTATTTAGGTAAAAACAGTCATATACTTAGACATACATGTGTATACGATTTGAAAATACATACTATACATACAATGTGAAAACATACATAAAAACAAATAGACCTAAATTACCATTAATTACTTCGAAACATTATAAATAGTAGCAAAAATAAATAAAATAAATAAATAAATAAATCAAGAGCTAATGAAACCAAAAAAACGATATATTGAATAACAAGTTTAACAAATAGTGAATGCAACTACAAACCAACTTAACAAAAAATTAAACTATGAGCTAATGCAACAAGAAATCGCTTATTTTTTTCCTAAAAATAACCAACGTGTCGGAAAATAGTCGAGGTCATTCGAAGCTTTATTATAATGTAAGCAGGACCATCTGAAAAAGGTATTTTTCGCATAGTTCGTGTGAAAAAATATTTTTGCCAACACTGCATGCGGTAGGTAGTTTATGGGGCCCGACATCCAATAAGTATGAACAGCGCCATACAAATTCATACGCGAGCGAGATCCGACACGATTTTTTGTCGGGCGTGCGGCGCTTGCAAACCGACCGACAATACCTACTTGTCGAAGCCGACAAAAAAACGGTGTCGGATAAGTGTGAACAGTTCCATACTAAATGTTCTGCCACTAGAGCACCCGATATTTCGTCTGGCCCGACATCCGACAAGTGGGAACCGGCGGTAAGGTTCTGGGTTCGATTCCCGGCTGGGTCATTTTTATTTCATTTCAATCCTGTCGAGCGAAGGCAATAACAAGACACACACTTACACACATTCTACACGCACACATACTTATACACACTACATAATAGGGTTGGTTGTAAGAGATTGTCGTATGACAATAAACCTGTCTATTGTCAAATTTAACAATAAAGAGTAGAAACAGACAAACACACGTTTCGTAGTAAAATCTTAGTTGCCTAAACGTAGCACTGCATTGAGCATTGTAATAGCCTATACTCAATGGTTAAACCTATGTTTAAAGTGTTTAAACCTATGTTTAAACCTCTGTTAAAATAATGTTATTAGCTTACTTATCATTTACGAAAAACTCCAGGTTTTTCAAAGCTTTTAATGGTATGTTTGTATAATACAAAAATAATATAAACATAGCTTATCATTTATGAAACACTAACTGCAAAAAAACAACCTCAGAAGACTGAAAAAAAAAACAATCTTAAAATAGCTCTCAAATAAAATGTACGTTTTTCAAGTTGTCGCATTTGAAGCGGTATTTCAATATATTCTTTTCTTTCTGCTACTGCTCAACCTTCTATCGATAAATAATCCTCTTTAAAAAATAACCCTCTTATTCTGCAATAGCCCCAT
>OX155963.1:18479642-18512703 GCA_944548615.1 Micropterix aruncella
ATATATATATATATATATATATATATATATATATATATATATATATATATATATATATATATATATATATATATATATATATATATATATATATATATATATATATATATATATATATATATATATATATATATATATATATATATATATATATATATATATATATATATATATATATATATATATATATATATATATACATACATATATATATATATATATATATATATATATATATATATATATATATATATATATATATATATATATATATATATATATATATATATATATATATATATATATATATATATATATATATATATATATATATATATATATATATATATATATATATATATATATATATATATAATAATATACGAGATTTGATATTAGTTAGTAATACATAATTTAATAAAACAACTTAAATTATTAGCGAAAGCAATTGAGACTCAGCGTACAGTACAATGGACCCCTTTCAAGCAGGTACTTCTTTATAAGTATTTTAAATGAATTTAAGTTGTTTGCATCCTTATAACTCTCATTAAAATTATTATAAAATCTCTGCGCAAGGAAGTAAAAATGCCTTTGGGCAATTAAAGAATTTACAATCGGAATATTATAATTTGACCCAGTAGCTTGACTTGTGTTTTTAATTTGTTGGCTTCTTGTCTGCTGATCCTTGATTCTGTGAAACTGAATTAGTAATTGTTTTATGAATAATTGCCTATATCTATCACGTCGGCAAGAGCGTAAAACGTGTCATTCGGCGTAGAAGTGTTTTCCTATAAAACTATTAGGCAGCGCGTTGATCTAATCAGTCGACTGCTGAAACTATGATAAGTGTGAATGTGCAGTGAATTTATGTAGTATATGAGTATCTTTTTTCAGATTTTACTTTCCTGGCAGATGCAAAGTATTGCGAACGCGATTTTTTTTTTTGAGATGAAGACGGATTTACCCACTGAAAAGGCAATGTTTCTTTCATTGACTTCCTGTGGGGAAACTATTAGCGCCAGACCCGCTTTTTATTTTCTATCCCTTATCACCTTCATATATATACACACACACGTTTTGACGCCCCCCAACTCGCGACGATTAAAACCATTTCCAGGCTGGAGTCTGTCTGTGAGTCTGTGTGTGTGTGTCTCTGTTTGTGTGTGTATCTGTGTGTGTGTGCATTCATCCATTATAGCGCCCAAACGATTCATCCGATTAAGCTACAATACAGGCATCATCTGGTCATGGCAAGAGTTGAAAAGTTGTTGTGGTTGAAATCGGTCTCCCGGAAAGGGGGCGCGCTAGTCATACTTCAATATCGAAATGTTGAACAGACTTGAAATTCGGTACACAGATGCGCGGTAGGTCGAAATTACATTGTGAAATATTGGTTGGAATATCTGTTATACAAGCGACTCAAAGAAAACGGTCGTATCACCCCAAGAATTTTCCAGCTAGTAGCCAGGGACTTATTTCATCTGAATATTTATTTCACAAACAAAGTCGATGGGCAGTTAACGAAAATTCCTGTTAATATGCGACGCAAAGCAATGAAAATTTGAATTTTGAAGGCGCGTCATTTAATTCAATTTACATAATCAAATTGCAAAACGCCGGTCTCCATGAGCCTTCGAATTCGAATTTCGAACTATGTACGCATCGCAAGCATTGACGATTTTAGGGGGGGGGGGGGGAGAGGGGGAAGTGTTGGGGGGACACCACCGTTTTTGAAGCTGCAAATGTAATAACTAAATAATCAAATCGCCTTGTTAAATACATCAATCCAACCGCACTAATGCATAGAAATATTCGACTCAGTAGGGTATGTGTACATAGCCCACAGCTTATACCATTGTAAGATAATTAAAAACGGATATTACCGCGTGTAAAAAAAAAACTATTTTTAACCTTTACGGTAACGGCCCATCTTAATGTCTACGGACAATTATCTTACCGGCTGCCGACTTTTGTAACATTACGTGGCAGTACTCAGTCACCTATCCAAGTACTGACCGCACCCAACCCTGATTAACTTCTGGTGATCTGAGTGTTTCAACGCGGCTGCAGGCGTTACCCAACTCAAATCAACAGAAATTGATAGCACAAGACGTTTCGGAGATGTTACAACAGCCTTTAAACATGGTAGACTCAAGTGCTGTCAGTAATCATTCATTAATGTCCTATTGGTAGACGGCAAACTGATGAGCATTTGTTGGTAAGCTGCATTGTAGAATAACAGCGGTTCACATCTGACCATTATCTCGCTTCATTTAGGTGGTACACCCGCAGAGGTGCGAAAATGCCGTTCTATCTCGCCGAATACCGCTCCGGAAATTGGGCGCTCTATGTTTTGCTTCGCGCTGAATCATTTCATTTATAAAGAAAATTTTCTTTGCTATTCAATTTCACGAAGGCATTACAGAAATTGCCCGGCTCCTTGGAAATTACTTACGGGCATATAAATTGGGGCAATTTTCTCAACTCAATCTCTCCCCACTCTCTCTCACTCCCTCTCTCTCTCTATCCACCTCGCCTTCAAGCTGAGAGAGACGGAAAGATGTAATAACTTAATCAATTCTATAATTTACGATTTTAACGAGGCTTTTTACAAGAGTGACTGTTGTATGGGTGTGTGTTGGCAGAGATAAATTGAATTTGAAATTGCTTAAGGACTCGAGTTCTATGTCATGGGCTATCTGTATCCTGCAGTCGTCGACAGTTAATATCTGTTGTGCGCCGGGGAAACATACACCTTGGGCGGTGCTGGGCGGTTTGGCCATGGCAGGTTTATTGCGCCTGGGCCAACGGATCCCGAAAATATATACAGCTGGGTGCGGATGCGATTATAGAATGGGAGCTAATGGGCCCTTGCTGAGTTGGCTACGAAGACCCATTTGTTCAGGGTTGGTCACACTCACGGGTCAACACCCATCCGGCGGCCTCCACGCATGAAGTGCGAGCCCGGGTAGGACTCTGGCCTTGGGGCTAGTTTCCCCTAGGAGTCAATCTTCTGGCGCTCCTGAACGGTCTGCGCACCGTGCGAGAGGACGCTTGCGCGGTCCTCTCACTTACGAAGCGGTGAAACGGTGTAAACCGAATCTATCACGGACCACGGCGTCTTTGCCCAGCTGTTCACCCGGAATCGGGTAGCCGATGGTCGTTTCAAGAGCAGTCGCCGTAAGGTCAGCAACTACCCCCGTTCTATAAGAAACAGTACTTCTTCCAGACTCCCCCGACTGTTAGTCAGAATGCACATTCGATTGGCTGACGCCGCACGGTGCGCAGACCGTCCAGGAGCGCCAGAAGGCTGGCTCCTAGGGTAAACTAGCCGTAAGGCCAGAGTCCTACCCGGGCTCGCGCTTTATGCGTGGAGGCCGCCGGATAGGTGTTGACCCGTGAGTGTGACCGACCCTAAACAAATGTGTTTTCGTGGCCAACTCCAACAGCTTCCATTATCTCCTCGCTAGTACCAAGCGACAGATTCATTGCACTTCAAGTTGTTGTAGTCGACGGCTCTAGTTGTAGTTGTAAATAAACATAATAAAATAATAAACATATAAACCTAACAAAGAAAATACAACATATTATACATTGATAACAGCTCGCCTTTACTTAATAATAACGAGTTTTAATATTATTATTATTATAACATATTTATGTCAGTTCAATATCTAAGGGAGGAATGGGATATAGGGACAAGCTAGGTTAAGGTTGGGCGGGGGGGGGGGGGATATTTGAGGATATTGATGTATTTTTAATAGATTTTAACCCGATCAGATTTTTAAATTGTCTCAGGGGTAAATACACAGACTTCTACAGGATGAGTTTTTAATTAGTGACATCCCAGTAGTGGGTGAATCAGTACGAGTAAGTAAGCAACTTTTGATATTAAATTATTAAAACAAATAAAAACGAATTTCAACGACCTAGGCCGTTAGCAATGTCAAGTAAACAGATGATGGTTTCTCAGACTGTTTTAAAACATTTGGAATAAAATGTAATTTTAAAATAGTTTTATTATATGATTTGTTTAACAATTTAATATGAAATGTTACTTACTTGATCGTACTGATTTCCTCACTACAAGGATGTCACTAATTAAAAACTCACGGTGTATATTCAAACCGCCTGCACTGCAAATGACTTGGACATGAAAGTTGATCAATGCTGAGGTATAGCCAGTAATAGATTTTCCTGAGAGCGTAATGGAAGACCAGCATAAGGGTAATGGTCTGTAACGGAATGATATTGGCTTTGCAATACAGATTGCAACATAACGGATAGTAATCTAAATGCTAATAACTATCATTTCATATGGGATAGCATCATACACTGTTGCATTTGACCGATCACCGTGAACGTTGGTATATATATTATGTATATTCTCAAGGAGAAGGTTTTTAGGATATCCACGTTGCTGCAACTTACCACTATATATCGCTGCAGCACGAACGCAGTAAAATTGGTATACGTAGACATTTGAGCTCGCATAATATTTCGCGTTATTAGGTGTATTGTTACTAATAACTCGCTACCAGATGGCGCTGTAGCCAACTTCTATACCGTTCAATTAATCGCCGTGAAAATTGGTAGACATACGTATTTGAGGACTGATAATATTTTCACCTTGCTGTAACTTGCCACTAGATGGCGCTGCAGCAGGTCAACTTCTATACCGTTCAACCGATCGCCATGAAAATTTTATAAACTCGAAAGTGGAAGGAACGGCGATTAACATAGCCTACTTGGGGGAGGGGGGGGGGGGAGAGAAGAAATGAGAAGGGGAAGGAAACGGACATCCTAGCATCGCCGGTTAACCACTATTGGTATATATGTGCTATGTTAATACACACTATAAAAGTTAAAATTATAAATTGTAATTATTTTGTATTATTATCTAATAATAGGCACTGCCGTAAATGAGAGTGATCGTAATAGTCTACAATTGTTTATATTACCATCTAATAGTGACCTCTACCGCATGGATCAGATGTTTTTTTTTAAATTATTTTATTCAGAGAACAAATACATTTTTTAAAATAATAAAATCTCGCCAAACTGGTATACAGTTTATTGGCGAGACAAACTGTTGTTTTTCTAGTCTTACACTTCTAATTTTGTGATACAAAAAGACATTAATAATATAAAAAACAATGCACAGCAGTATTACTAATGGTCTTACTACAGGCTTAAATTAGGCCAGTATTACTACAAGCTTAAATTATAGAAACGTAAAACGTATAAACGTAAACGTATGTGACATATCAATTGAATTCAATGCTTTATTCAGAAAGTCACACAGTATTAAAGTGAATAATTACATGAAAAATGCAGATTAATAAAAATAAAAGTGGTTACGGGTTTCAATAAAATTACAGATATTACGTTGAGTTACCTAATAAACCTAAAATTTTACTATTACATAAGAGGTGTGTGTTTAGGGTGTGTGTGAGAGTGTGTTGTACGTTGATTTGGGGTGTGGACGTAAGAGTTAGTGTGAGGGTTCGGTATCTAGAATGTCCGACATATTGTGTAAAACTTCAAATCACACAAATTTCCCCGTGCAACAATCAAATAACTGATTGTTCGTATCTCTTCGTGTTGTTCGTTTGGGGAGCGAATTGGCCCTTTTGCTGTTTGGCCACTAAGACTAGGGTCGTTCAAACTCACGGGTCAATATCCATCCGTTTGCCTCCACGCAGAAGTGCGAGCCCGGGTAGAACTCTGGCCTGCGGGCCAGTCTCCCCTAGGAGTCAACTTTCGGGCGCTTCTGGACGATTTGCTCACCGTGCGGCGTCAGCCAATTGATTGTGCATTCCGACTAATAGCCGAGGGAGTCTGGAAACAGTATTGTTTCCAATAAAGCGAGGGTAGTTGTTAGCCTTACGACAACTGTTATTGAAACAACCATCCGGCCACCCGATCCTGGGTGAAGAGCCTGACAAAGGATGCCGTGGTCCGCGATAGATTCGGTAGACATCGTAACAATCCTGTAACCAGTCAGGAGGTAGAAGGTGTCCTGATGGTTAATTCCAGACGTAGCTATGCTTCAAAAACTGGTAGTCAGAGGCGTGGTTGCCCGCTGGCTACCTTTCCATAAGGCGTTGGCCTCTGACGGGCGAGTGGCGTAACTAGACAGTGGACTGTATTCCTCCCAAGTCTTCTACGCTCACCTCACGGGAGACAGAACGATCTAATTTCGGTAAAACTTCCTGAGGTAACGGGTTGGCCCGTTGTAGTTGACAACTCTAGTTGATCGTATCCCTATTTAACGGTAACAACTCCGTATATCAGTACGTTCGACACAGTTTGTAATTGCAAGAAGCGGTCCGACACGTCTCGAACTAACTTGCTTAAAGTACATTTTTCAATACCATTTTTTTGAGTTCGTAAAACATGTAAATCGGAGGACATCTCCTAAATTGCCACAATTTTCATTATACATAAGCATGGAAAACTAAAAAACGCATCATTACTCGACTTTACATTAGCTACTTAAAATTGGCTACTTTAAAAATCACCTCTACTTTTAGAGTTTAATAACTTCTAGGGAAAATAGGATTTTATAATGTTTCCCTTTTTGGCGTCCGACCAAGTTTATATCATTATTTAATATCATATAACTGCCATCTGTTGCATGGAGTTTACAGGAAAACTTTTCGGCTTTTCCGGCTACATGTAGTAGTTTATAGTTTAACTGCTATAAATTTTACACTGGATAGTTTGAGAGAGTTTAATGCTCATTATAAAGTGAAGTGATCAATATAACATAAATTCAATAACAAAATGTTTAAAGGTTCAAAGTGCAAAGCTCGTGATTAAACAGGCAAGCTTGGTCAATCGCTGGTAGCCACTGCTTCTAGTCGACAACACTTGAACACACACTTCACAGTAAGCAGTCTTAAATTTGCAAGAGTAGCGAATGGGGACTCTTCGTCGCCCACCATACTCAGCAGACTTTGCTCAACAGCTTTCGGAATTTAGATAACTTTTTACGGTGGCAAGAATCAGCTAAAAAAACAACGAAATAACAAAAAAACAACAGAGAAAAAACGCATTCAAAGCATTAATTGATTCCTGTCCATGAGAGTTTTACAGCAGAGGCAATAACCAACTCCCGTTAAAATTGGAATGTCGCATACGTTTGTTACCACGGTAGCCTATATCCTCTTCTCGCTGTCAGGCCCTTTGGAATGTTCGCCACGTTAACGTTAGGTTGCCACGGTAACCGACATGCTAGTGAGAAAATGCAATATCAAACAAGAAGGGTGGCTACAAGCAAATCAAATAAAACATTAGAATCGGCAATGTCGCGTGGTTTTATAACTTATTTGGCGTAACTCTCAGAGCTCTCTCACGTTTTAATTAATAGTAATTAATTTAGGGCCTACATAAAAAATGTGGCTAAGTGCTACCCTAGAAAATTAACCAGTCAATATAATAAAACACACTCACCGCTTACATTGCAGGAGTAATCGCGCCTGAAAGTTTTCGAAGTCAGTTTAAAGCCTTTAATGTCTAAGGCAATGAGCAACTTTTTTGCGTCCAAATTTTAAATTGGTTCCTTAGAGCCGGTCCACACGATGCGGTGCGGCGCCGTACCCCAAAGATTTCGCCGTATGGGCGTACACACGTACAGTGCACGGTGTGGCACCGCAACGTTACTAGACGCCGCAGTGGCCGAATAGTGTTGTAATTAATTGTACGTAGAACTAGTGAAATGAGGTAGTCATAGCCAATATCTTCTTCGTTGGTGCTCATTTTAAACACTTCGATTAAAAATTAACAAAAATACTTGAAAACAAATGAAACAGGCCCTCAGCATGTGCCCTCGTCGAGTGGTGCCGCTCCGGCGCATATTCCTGTTTGCGTGCGGTGCGACGCCGGAACGCACCGTGTGACATACCACGGATGTATGTAGGACGCTGCAGCGGCACCGCTCAGGTGCCGCGCCGCAGCCGCACCGTATCGTTTGGCCCGGCCCTTATGGAGGGATTCACTTAGAAACTTTATTAAATTAATGCTTATATTTTTCAAAAAACCATTAACATTAAAATTCTTCAGATATGGTCGTTCCCAGGTATCATGTCGCCTGAAAAATGTTATAGCCGAAGATAGTTAGTGCAATACGCTTTCGTAATTAAAGATGTAGCCCATCACTCCTAAAATAAGGTTGTATGGATATCAATACGGATAAAAACCATGCTGACTATAATGTCTGAGAAATGTTCTTTAAATGCGCTCAGATTGTTTTTAGCCTCATGTCACATCAGGTGACGGACTTGTATTCTAAAATGCTTCTTACAAACGTATTGTGGAATACAAACATAACAATGAAGTTATTAAATTGTCTACACTCAGGAGCAATGAATCCGGGTCACCAACATCAACCTTTAATTCCTTTAATTAAGAATGCTAGCTTACTCAATAATTACCACAATAATGATGAATATTGAATACCAGGAACACTTCTTATTACTTACCCAGCCCACCAACCGACCGAAAGAAAAAGTATTGTGAAAGCAAAGCAAACGCCTAATCCGATTATTTGAGTGGTAGAAAATACTTCTTATTTGATTAAAAACGGTATAAATACTGTGAATCAAGATTTTTTTTTAAAACTATTATTTAACGATGGATTCCCGAGGTCTTCCGATTGGACGCTGATAAAGTTTTAATAACATGCATATTTCAGCTTAATCCGGACAACCCAAAGGCCTTCGGGTCAGACAATGGCGGATCGATTCCCGCAGCGTTATCAGATTATTTTCATCTCTCCATAAATAAAACTTGAGCAGTTGCTAAACTTCTAACGATCGCTTGCAGCTCGCAATAAATCTCCCGGCCTCTTTTATGTTTGTGATAAAAAAAGGTCCTGAATTTATTACCGTGTAAAATTTCCATTATTTTCTCCAGTTATCTTTTTTTTCATGAATGGCACAGAAGCTATACCAACGAAATGTCTCTTTGTCTTCTTTTGTTAAGTCGCGAAATGAAATTTCGACGGTGGAGGTTTGAATAAACGGGAATTTCATTAAACGGGTTGTTTTCAGAGGTTGTTTTAGTTAATTATGTTTCAGTCCTAGGAGAAGAATGGCGATAATTGCATTTAAAACTGGAACCTATTCAAAATAAAATATAAAACGGTTGCATTAGGTATTGTTGCTGAGTGTCTTATGTTTTTTTTGTAGTATTCTTTATTTATAAAAAAATATACAAATTACATGTCACAGTTCCCCACTAAGGCTAGTGCCTTTTCAGTGGGTAACTAATGAATAATGTGTAACAATAATCTATTACCTATTATACTTATATTAACTATTATAACTTTTTACGTTGATGTATTGACTTCCTAACCTAACCTAAACTAACCTATATTTCCCATAATAACTAGCTGAATATACACTTATAAATATTTACAGTAAATGAATGATTTTCCACTAAATTAATATACCTACTTCCGAACATAACCTAACCTATACTAATTATCTTGGTATACACTAAATATGTGTACTTACTTTGTTTACAATTACAATAATAAATGATTACACTAATAAAATGATTTACACTAGATATGATAGACTTATGCCCTAACATAACCTAACTTATCTTAACTAGCTTAGTTTACCCTAATTATTATACATAGTGATGTTAATGCTAATTTAGCCTAATAGAATTTTTACTTGTTATAGTTATGCTAATGCTTTTACATCTTTATGCTAATTTATACTAATAGAGTTTTTAATTTCACCGTTATAGTATTTATATTATATAATAATTACAATATTTTAATTAGATCGCCTGGGTAAATCATTCTTTAGGTTGCTTAGTAGTATCAGTTTTAACGTTACTCAGATTGATCCGCCTAAATTATTGCAGGGAACTAAATACATATTTCTCCCTTACCTATGTAATTTCTGTTTTTTCACACTGGCCTCTTTGAACTTGGGTAACTTGGGTTGGAGTTGGAATTTCAAATTCAAATAAATTTTAATTCAGGGCCATAATATTCATTTTTAAGAATCAGCTGTGTATTTTTCTTTCCGTCGTTTGTTTATTGCTCAAATATGTTCGTTTGTGCAACCATGGTAAAGTTGGAAATTTGTATTATTTTCAAATATGAGATCCTGTGCCGGTGTTTTCTATTACAGCTTCTTGCAGTCTGGCTATATAGTTAACGTAAATGTGTACTGTTAAGAACTGCAAACAATGATGGAGCAGTTCATGATTAAATATACGAGCCTGGTCAATCGCTTAGCACCACTGCTTCTGCATGACAACGTTTAACCACAGATTTCACTGCAAACAGTCGAAAAGTTGCGGCTGGAAACTCTTGGTCCCCCCATCGTACTTGTTAGACCGGTCACGGGGCTGATTCCGAGCACGAATCATTCCATTGGTCTTTGCGTAAGTTTTAGCGCCAATAAAATCCAATGCGAGCAGACTTCCGATAAATCTGAAGACTAAAGTTTTCGAGCAATATGCCATGCCTGTCTTTACTTACTGATCGGAGACCACGACTGTTACTCGACAGGCGTAAAGAGGCTTGGGAAATCCCCCTCTCGATGTCTGTCGTTTGGTGTTTGCTACCCAGCACAATTTCCTGGCCTAGATAAATATAGTGTTTTACAACTTCGTCAGTTAATATTGCATGATACTGCTGTATTGTTTAATTGTTTAAAATATTTTAAGTACGAATGATTTATCTATTGCTATTATTATTATTCTTTTGTAATTATTATTATCAGCAAAAAAATATTTGGTTGTAAATATATTGTGTAAATACATATATATTATATATTTTAAAACTACTGTAAATCTTATCTCTAATCTCTAGTAAGAACCTTTTAAAGTCAGCTCGCAATCTTAAATCTTAAAAAGTCTTAAATCACACATATAGGCACAGGCGTAAGCCTAGTTAGATGTGTGACGTGCCTCAGGTTGCATAGGATTGAGGTAAAACAACTTGTCGCTTTATTTGACTAGAAAGTAATGGTTTTTCCTATGTAACCTTAGAAATATATGTAATATTGAAATAAATAAATAAATAAAATTCCAGGTTGCAACATCGCCGAATCGTCGGGTTCTACAAACTTCACGCGGTAAATCCGTTTATCTTGTTTATAATTACAAACAACCGCGAAATACTTCGATGTTATACTACGTACCTACTGCATGCGTAGGTACGTACCTATAGTTGGGGAGCCAGCTACAAAAAAGTTCTGATACGGCTACAAAATGGCTGCCGTCAGCAAGCCAGATTCCGGGACACCTGAAGTTGGCGTACTAGGAAAGGTGTAATTTTAATTAGTACCCCCAAAGTGTTTTGGAAAATCTGAAAATTCATAAGTAGACAGTGGATGCAATAAAGAAATAGAAATATAAAATCACACTGCCTCATAATCAAACCCGTGTAGCCCGACATTCTATGGCCAAACTTCTGTCTGATTTGAAAGTATCAGCTTTTCCAAACTCTTGCACTTTTTTGTCTCTTTGGATTGGACTATTAAGTACTACCTATACGTAGGTAGGTACTTACTTTTTTGGAGTGTTGTTTGTTTTGCATACTTCAAGGCACTCACTACAGGGTGAGTTTTTAGTTACCGGCATCCTTAAAGAGGATAAATCAACACGAACAGGTAAACAACTTTTGATAAAAAAAAACTGTTTTTTTATTTGTCAAATTTGTTAATCCTATCTATTAAAAAAACGTTTGAGGAGTGTTGAGCGTGCGGCGCCATCTAGCGTTATGTACAATATTGCTTATAAACAATGTTATTGATATTTTACCTGTCGCTAGAAAGCGCACCATGATCAATGCTTTTTATACTATAAAAAAAACCTTTTCCAACAAAAAAAAACCTAAATTAAAATATTTTTTTTAGGTTATTCCTACAGTTTTTTAATAAAAAAAAAAATTTTATTCGTACTGTTTTACCCTCTTCAAGGATGCCGGTAAATAAAAACTCACGATGTATACAAATTTTGAAAGAACATAATTAGGTATTCAATTTTTAACAGTCAAGTGTCTGTTAGAAACTTCTCTGTAAAGATCTGTAGGGAGTAAAAACAGAATTAGATATGCCAGTCTTCATTCGTCAAATAAATTGCATTATTCTTTCTTACCTGTATTTACTACATTAACATACTGTCATATTATCCAATTACAAAATTGCCAATTTCTCAAAATAGTTTCTCTTATTATTCGGTAAATTTAATGGATGGAACTTTTTGTTTTATTACCTAAATATTAACTCTTTTATACTTAATAACAATGTGAACACCATCTTTGTCAATAATTCAGAATTTACATATATATAATAAAACAGATTTTACGTAATAAAACATTACGTTTCTGATGATAATATCCATATCATCAAATAAATCATAAGTCCATTTTGATGTATTCACGTCGTTGCTTATGCGTATTCGTTTATTTTCTCTATGAAGGTGCCAAGATGTGATTGATGCACGCCTTTGTATTATAACAATGTGCGATTTGATATGTTACACAGTAGTTACAAAATAGGTAATAGTTACAAAATATTATTCACTGCGATTACAATTCATTTTCATTCATACAGGCCCGGTGGCATAGGTATCTTACATTGTAACGCTCCAAGTTCGATTCCCTGCAGGGTCAGCATTCTCCATTGGGATATAACTAACGGAATTGCATTTTAATTCTGTCGGTTGAATGCTATAACAAATACACTAAATTCTAAATTTGAAGTGACTGCAGCATTCATTTTGAATTTTCATTAATTAAATCGTAATCTATATATATATAAAACAAAGTCAGGTTTGTTCGAATACTTATAACTCGAAAACGGCTGGACCGATTTTCATGGTTTTTTATTTGTTGTATTTGTCTCCATCCCGAATAGCAGAATAACTATTAAGAACGAAAATTGGACATTTGACGAAGAATTAAAATAAAAGAAAAACATTTTCCTATACAAAATGTCAATCCGTGTTTTTCTCATGGTCAGTTGTACATGGCATGTTCACGTGTCAGCAAATCATCCACTTTATTTGTTCTTGCGCCTGATTTAAAAAAAAATTACGTATATCACAAGGTGCTTCAATGAAGAGAATTAAACCGAGTGCATCCCATGCTGCACGATATGTAAATAGTTTATTCAACCATGTCTTGCTGACACGCGATTGATATACCTAATTTGTGTACTTTTATATTTCTTTTTGTGTCTTATAAAGTAGTGAACTTAAAATTTATTTTGTATTCATTGTATTACTTTCATAAAATAATTAATTAAGTTCAGCTAATCTGTAACACGACATTCATTGACTGTTAGGCGGTACAAGTCCGCCGGGTCAGCTAGTATAATATAAAATGGGATATAAAAGGAGCCTCCCCGAAGATTGTGCACATTTCCAGCTTTCTAATCTGCGACTATTACAATCGGGCGTCCCTGGAAACGGTGAGTCTAAACTCACCGGCCAATCCTTCTATCACGAGGCCAAAGGACACTGTGACAAGATGCCAAGCCAATTTCGTCCGCTGGGGCTACACAGCGAATCCAACAGGCGCCTGTGGCACGCTGCAGGATGAAGCCCAAATCCTATCGTGGCCGCAGCTGTCAATGACCATCACCCACCTACAAGGGACGAACGACGAGGCCATCCAGGCCCCATAATATTAAAGACGTTTTCTAACCTGGCCCGGACACGTTAACTAACTAACAAATACACTTACATACACGCAGGGTTGGAATCAGGCTCTCAGAAAATTATTGTCTATGGACGGCAAATGGATAGTACTGGGCAAAATATATAGTACACTTATTTACGCATTTATTTATTTATTTATTTATTTCCATAATTCAAGTTACAAATTACAAAGAAAATCCTTATTCTAACAAAAAAAAACATTTTATAATAAGTGTATATATTATACCTAGCTTAGAAGGGAAATTCATCTTTTGACACAACGGTTTACCACCTCACTAGGTATGAACCTGTGTTGAGGTGGATGAGGTGAACCTGTGATTTTGATGTATATTTAAATAAAACCATTTGCGAGTTAGGTTTTTTTCGTCATTACCTAAATAATCATAATTACAAGTAGAATACCTATTGATAAAACAACGTCAATATCGGTCAATTCTTCTAAAGTGGGTATGTCATCTTTTGCAAAGATGCGACGTAACATGTCCTCGGCTGGTATAAATTCTAAACAACTTTTTGTGGAATGTAATTTCAAAAATTGTTTAAAAATGTAAGCAATATTGATCCGCATAGGCGTATAAAGAAATTATAGTACTTTTGCGTACTATTTTGATATTGCGATAGTATATAGTACATGGCATAAAATTATAGTACAAATACTATAATTATAGCACGAATTTCAACCCTGCTTACATGCGTTACACGCCCATATATTAGGTGTGCAAGTAGATACTCGGCTCTGAATTTGATCGCATTAAAATTAAACTTCAACGCTTCCAAATCGCCCGCCATATTGATGTTTTTATGACATAAGTTTCAGTCATTTACAAGCTGTCGTTCAGTGTGCATCAATTTAAAAAGTTGGATGTCGATACGCAACATTTACGACATTGCATTCTAATCAGTTTTCAAATGAAAAAAAAACGCAGCTCCAATAATTTTGTGTAAAAAAATCTTTCTCTGTAGAAAGATTTTTTGTACAAAATAATTGGCTTTTTTGACAAATTTGTAAAGTATATCTATTTAAAAGAAGTTTGAGAAGCGGTGAGCGCGCTGCGCCATCTAGCGATAGGATAAATATTCGTTGTAAACAATATTAGCGGTATTTTACCTACCGCTAGATAAACGCATTTTGCTCAACGCTATTTAGACTATTTAAAAAAATATATATATATATGTTTTTTTTTTGTTTTTCCTACTTTTTTTTTTAATAGTTGCTCATTTACTCGTACTGTTAAAAGATAAACATGAAAGTAAAGAAGAACAATAGTGTAATGTTTATGAATTATCAATGTTAGTTATGAAATATCTATGTTAAACAAAAAAGTATTTAGCGTCAAATTTTTATCGTACTGTTTTATCGTATTACATAATTTGTATACTTCCAATTCCCTCATTAAACCGAATACACTGGCCCAAATGCGCAAAGCATCCTACTAAACGCTTGACCTTAAATGCGGCCTCCCTCAGCAGAGTGCTCTGAATCGTAAATATGTATACGCAAGACGAATACGATAATGTGATAGTATAATCGTGCGATTATTACCGCGATCACGTTTCTCTAATTGACCTCCCTAGGGGAATGCTAAAATGAAATTTTCCACCCCCAGCAGCTTGCCTTTCGCAATAATTCGCCTGATGCCTCGTGCGATACGACGTAATTGGTTTTAAAATAAATATGTACGGGTTCGTGACAGTATTTAAATGCTAATGCTTAACAGCTTAAACATTTAATTGTTTATTTAGGGGCATTTTAATTGCCAACACCAACATAATATTTTGTGCTGTAATATTGAAATTTAAAACTCTTATTTTAAGTAACTTTTTATGAATATAGTACGTTGGGTATGGGGAGCGAATGGGCACTTGCTGAGTTGGCCACGAAGACCCATACTGTTCAGGGTTGGTCACACTCACGGGTCAACACCCATCGGCGGCTTCCACGCATGAAGTGCGAGCCCGGGCAGGAATCTGGCCTTAGGGCTAGTTTCCCCTAGGAATCAACCGTCTGGCGCTCCTGGACGGTCTGCGCACCGTGCGGAGTAAGCCAATCGATTATGCATTCTGACTAACAGTCGGGGGAGTCTGGAAGCGGTACTGTTTCCTATAGAGCGGGGGTGGTTGCGGACCTTACGGGCGACTGATCTTGAAACGACCATCGGCTACCCGATCCTGGGTGTACAGCCGGGCAAAGGATGCCGTGGTCTGCGATAGATTCGAACTCTTAGAGAGACCGGAGTAATCTGGTCGCAATCGGATGTAAGGGCGTGAGTGTAAGCCCGCTGGGTAACACACCTAGTTATCTCGCGGCTAAGGCGTTGGCCTCTTACGGGCATGTGGCGGAACTTGACGGTGGACTGTTTTGTCCAAGTCTTCGACTAATCGTTAAAACTTCCTGAGGTGACGGGTTCGCCCGTTGTAGTTGATAACTCTATAGTACATTGGGTATATGTGATAGGATATTATATTATATTATGATATTGTGATATGGAGACGTGAGAGCGAGACACCCTCTTTAAAAAGCCACGTGATTTATATGGCTGGAAAACATCCAAGTTGTATGGGCTTTCATGGACATGTTCCGTAGGCTTTAATTATCAATTTAAATGTTAAATCCCTTGGAATTATGGATTAGAATGGAATTGTAGAAAGGAATCCGCCTTTGGAATTATTTATAATACAATATTTTACCAAAAAGAAACCGACTTCATTTTTTTAAGTGCAGCAGCCAATTCATCGTGAAACGGGCTTTCATAATTTAATGGGTATACAAAATTTCGTGTCTGTGCTGTTGACCGTTGAGGAGTTCCCTCGTTGGAAGCCAGCCCTGGGTGCTACAGTCCTGTATTGGTGAAGTTTAGAACGGGCTGTCGTAATTGTACGAAATTTCGTGTCTGCGCTGTTGACTGTTGAGGAGTCCTGTTGGGGGCTAACGGGCCCATGATGGGGGCTAACGGGCCCATGATGAGTTGGCCACGATGACCCATGTGTTCAGAGTCGGTCACACTCACGGGTCAACACCCATCCGACGGCCTCCCCGCATGGGGTGCGAATCCTGGGTAGGACACTGGGTCAACCAGTCTCCCCTGGGAATTAAACCTCTGGCGCCCCTGGACGGTCTGCACACCGTGCGGCGCAAGCCAATCGATTGTGCTCTCCGACTAACAGTCGGGGGAGTCTGGGAACTGTATTGTTTCCTATAGAGCGGGGGTGGTTGCGTACCTTATGGCGACTGCTCTTGAATTGACCATTGGCCATCCGATCCCGGGTAAGAGGCGGGCAAAGGACGCCTTGGTCCGCGATAGATTCGGTGCACTCCGTTTCACCGCTTCATAAGGGAGAGGACCGCGCAAGCGACCTCGAACTCGGAACCAATCGAGAGACCGGAGAAATCTGGTCACAATTGGAAGTGAGGGCGCGAGTATCTCGAGCCCGCCGGGTTTATTCCTGGCTCACTCGCGGTAAGGCGTTGGACTCTCACGGGTTGTGACGTAGCTGGACGTAGGATTGTACTGTCCAAAGTCTTCTACGTTCACTGCAGGGCGACAGAACGACTAATCGTTAAAACGTCCTGTGGTGACGGGCTCGCCCGTTGTAGTCGACACCGCAAGATGTTGAGGAGTCCTCTCATAAGAAGTCAACCCTGGGCGGAGCCAACCTTAGACGGCGGGTGAAACCGTAGTGCACAGGTAATGTACGTATATTCGGCATGTTCAAACATTTTTAGTACTATAATCATTACAAATAAGTTATAACTTATAATAATTAACTAATAATAGCCATAGAAAATAATTAAAACAGAATACGGAAAATAGACAAAATAAAATAGAATACGATAAATGGATAATCTTGTGAAATGAAATAATATGTTAAATAGTCATGTTAAAAATGAAAAAATGTTAAAAATCAAAATTAAATAATAGGAAACATAACAATAATCAAAGATAATTAATGAGAATAGTAAATGATTATATTTAAAATAAAAAACTCTCTGAATATAATAATTTGTGGATATTTTACTGCGTGCCTTGTTTTATAAGGAGCTGGGTTCGCTCTTTCAACGTGGTCAGCCATGTATTTGGTTTTTTCTTGCTTTGTCGCCAGGCTCATACATTTTTCTACTCTGTCTGATGCTACAAAGGCTTCATTGAGGGCTTGTGAAGCATGCTATGATATGATAAATGTTACGCTTTCCTTCATACAATATCAACTCAATTGTAAAAGTTTTTGTTTAAGTAGAAAAAGGACTGTTTTTCTTTTGATTCATTTATACAACAGGCACCTATTCCACCTAACATCGTATTAAATGTAAGCTTTTGACTTTTCACTCTTAGCAGGTGAATATGAGATAGATGAAATTACAGCTTCAAAGAAGCGTAACGCGTGGGAGGCTTTTAAGCTTAATGGTCCGTTTAAGAAGGAAAGTGCCGAACACCTGTCTCCTCAGGTTGAGAGCTTTTACGCGCCTAATGTGGTGGTGTAATTTATTACCTTGCGTTAAAATTACAGATGGCCTTGAGCTCAAATTATTGTCTTTGTATGGATACGTAAACGGGAATGGGGAATATACATTAATTAGTCATAGCAGGCAAGGGTAGTATACGTATAGCCACTCCCAGTTGATTCCACATAATCGCTGAACAGTTGGAGGTGTCGACTGTAACGGTCAAACCTGTTACCCCAGGAAGTTTCGAGGATAATGATCGTTCTCTCCCCCGTGAGGTGAGCGTAGAAGACTTGAGGACGATACAAACCTACCGTCCAGCAAAGCCAGCGCCTTACGGCGAGGCATCAGGAAGGTGGCCCAGCGGGCAGCCTGGCCCCCTGATTACCAGGCAAGATACATAACTCCGTCTGGATTTAACCATCAGGATAACTCCGTCCTCCCGAGTAGAGACAGGCTGGTTATTAATTGCATTAGCTTATCATTGTAGCTATAGTACTTATACCCCGTTTTCGGTAATCAGTTTTTCTTTTGAATTCAAAGTACCAATAAAAACTTTTCAGTCGTCCATTTGTGTAGCTGCTTATTGACTTGGTTTATAGACGGCCCCTAAAGTCAATTCAACTCCTAACATTGATGAAAAAAACTGATTAGCGAGAGAATTTGGAATGCGTTTTTGAAATATCAATGACTCAGGCGATTTTATTCATCAAAGGTAAGAGCTGATTTTACTTACCTACGATATGAATGGGAGCGGCCATATAAAAACACCGATTTAAAGTCACATTTTGATATGCGATATGAGAAGGGTAAGTTGGGGCAAGTTCGGGCGGAGGTGCGGAATGAGTTTGGTAAGACTTGACAAAGTTCGTCTTTTTACCGTTAAAATTATTCATACTATTGGAGTATAAATATGAAAAGCATAACAAATTGATTTTGATAACATCGCAACCTATCAAATTATCGGCCAAAATCCTAGTTGACATTAACCGCTGCCATATTAGGATCACGAGGATCGATTGCGCGCAACAACTGGGTATAGAAGTCTGGAAGTTAAAATTACAGATGGTCTTTATATTAGCTCAAACAAGTCATACAAAATTGCCAATTATATTGAAGCTTGAGATCCGCTTATGATTTTCATAGGGACAAGTTCAGCGAGGAGACAAGTTTACCCAGATCATTGTGGACAACTGCCATCTGACACCAATAGGGAGAAATCAACAGTAATAGGGAGATATGCAGGTAAGTAATCACCAGGCAAGCTTAGCCTGCGAGAGAGAGAGAGAGAGAGAGAGAGAAAGAGAGAGAGAGAGAGAGAGAGAGAGAGAGAGAGAGAGAGAGAGAGAGAGAGAGAGAGAGAGAGAGAGAGAGAGAGAGAGAGAGAGAGAGAGAGAGAGAGAGAGAGAGAGAGAGAGAGAGAGAGAGAGAGAGAGAGAGATCTTGACAATCAAAGGCTTTGCTGTGATCGATATGGAATATAGATTTTATTAATTTATTCTTGTATGTATGTTGTGTATTCACAGACTTGTATGTATTTTCCCCACGAAAGACCTTTCATCTGTGTATTTTCGTCTTTCGCTTAGAAAGTTTGTTTTTAGATCATTCGTCTTCTTTTGTGGTCTTAAAAGCAGTCGTGTAATAAATAATTCCAGATGTTATCCTGAGTAGACATGAAAAATAACACCCCTTCTTTAAAACGTCAATGTTAACGGCCTCTTGCGCGCATAAAACAAAACGTTAATTGCGAAAGCTTGTCGGTGGATACCCGAGCAAATCCTCGGCAGCACCATCGACTAATTGAATTGGCCGAGAAGTTCATTCAGGCGCAAAAGGGCCATTCCGGGCGAACAGGTTCGTCTAGAGCGATGCCGTCAACCCACGAAGACATAACGGCCTTGTAACATGTTAATAGGGATACCGCCACTTAACGGTATTAGCTATATTACTTATAGATCCAATTGAATAGGTGAAGGGTAGGCGCCAGGTAAGTTAAGAGGACCACCAATATTCTTGAAAACTATCATGGGTGAATTTTATTTATTTATCTGAAATATTATTCAGAAGCATTAAGGACGAATCCAATTCGTCCTTGAATATTAAATATAGAGTGTACAAGTACATATTAACTGACTTACAAATAACGGTAAACGAATAACGTAACTGAAATACGGTAAACGAATTCGAATATTAAAAAAACATCAAGACATAAAACTAAGTAAAACAAAGATTATTATAAACATGAGATATCAGGGAGTTGCCTTTTTAGCTGCCAAGGGGATATACAAAAGTTGACAATCTCAGTGGTTAAGGAATTAAGGAAATCTATAGCCCTCCCACTCTCCTATCAACAAAAAAAAATGAACGATGGATGGTACGGCACATTAAACAATAGATGCGATAACGTCGATATGTAATATTTATTTTATTTATTTATTTAGGTACATAGGATTAGGTATACAGTTCATTCATAGGTCATGTAATCTTATAATAATTATATAAATTATTTAATAATTAATATAGGGAGGTTTAACACATCTTACATGACCTTTACTGCCAATAGCACATCTAACTAGGCGATAATTTGGCCCGTCTCTAGATGTGCATATTTTTATGCAATTTTAAGAAATGAAGTGTTTTTTTTAAATAAATTATTTGGACCCACCACCTGTATATACACATAAATATACCAATTTTATAAAAAATATAGCTATGTAATAAATATATATATGTATAGTTGTAATTTAATAAAATTTAATTAAGAAAAATAGATAAGTGATACTAAATAAATTGTCGTGCGTTACAAAGAAGTTGATCAGATTTTACATATCCCTTGTTAAGTAGCCATCTATTAAGGTTTGCTTTAAATATTTTTATGTTAGGATAATTTTTCATGTCTTCACTAAGGGAATTATATAATTTTGGGGCTATGTAGAATATATGTCTCTGGGCAAATGTTGTCCTGACTGACGGAATTATATAATTGATACTCGCGGACATTCTTGTGTTCAGATTGTTTTGAGTTCGGGCGTGGTCATCTCTAGATTTGTAGAATGCAAGAAGCGCTTGCTTAATGAATAACTGTTTAGCTGATAGCACATGGGATTGGTAAAATAACAAGGCAGATGGATGACGCCGGTTTTTCCTGTGAATTACTCTCAATAATAATTTCTGCGCTTTTGTCAATCTATCCAGATTATCATTAGTAGTAGCGCCCCATGCCGCGACTCCGTAGGACAAAATACTCTGACACAAGGCCATGTATACCATGCTTATGGTTGTTTTGGACAGAATGTTGCGCAGCCGAAGAAATACATAAACCAGCTTTCTAATTCTCGAACTCAAATTTGCAATCTGATTTTCCCAACATAGCTTCTCATCTACCGTTATGCCTAAGTAGGAGACTGTTGCAGATTTGCTTAATTTAGTACATACACATCTATTCTTATCCAAGCATTTGTCGGTATGAATGGCAAGTGTTTGGTTGAGAACCTGGCTGGGATTTCCCCGCAAGCTGAAAGTGATAAATTTTGATTTCGCAGCATTTAGCGTTAAAATATGGTTGTCAATCCAAGTTTTAGCCAGTTCCAAGTTACTTTGAGCTTTGAAGAATGTATCATTCCAATTATTAGTCGCAGTAAGAAGGACAGTGTCGTCCGCGAAGGATACAATTCTACCATTAACAGGTAATTCGCACAATTCGTTGATGTAGATTAAAAAGAGAATTGGACCCAAAACACTACCTTGAGGGACACCGAATGACACGTTAGTCGCTTCGCTTATTTGTCGACCAATTACTGTGCTCTGAGTCCTCCCGTCTAGGAAACTCCGAACCCATTTTAAGGCCACCCCATCGATTCCGTAGTCAGTTAGTTTTTTTTAGAGGATTACATGGGACACTGTGTCAAAAGCCTTTGACAGGTCAAGGAAAGTGGCAATTACCTTTTTTCCTTTGTCTATGTTTTCCACTATATATTGTATGACAGCATTGATGGCCTCACTGGTTCCCCGACCCTGTCTAAAGCCATACTGATTATTAGATAGCAGCTTCTGTGTCTCTAGATATTGTGTTAGTCTATGTTTGAATATTTTTTCATACACTTTAGAAACCACACTGAGGAGGGAGATAGGGCGATAATTTCCTATATCTTCTTTTTTACCACTTTAAATATTGGTTTTATTATCGCTTTTTTCAGCCATGTTGGAAATATACCAGTCAAGAAACTGAGGTTTATTAGATGAGCAAGGGGCTCGGATAATGTTTCTGCAGATTGTTTGATTATCTTTGCCTGGATCCCATCTTTTCCTAGAGCACAGTCGTCTCTGATACTTTTTATAGTCTTTAAGACCTCTTCTTTATTCGTTTGCAATAATTCGAATTTTTCATTTATTTTCGGTTGCTTATGCATTGATAAGGCTAGCTCCCTCTCAGACATACCCTTTTTATGCAGTATAGAGTTAGCTAGGTCTTGTCCTATACCAGTGAAGTAGTCATTAATGTAATTCAATGTATCGTTAGAGTGTAAGTCCATTTTTTTTAATTCCTTAAGTATATACATCTCTTTTATATCTGAGCTATTATTTCTGTTGTTCACTAACCCTTTGATAATTTCCCAAGTTTTTTTTTGTCCCCATTTACTCTATCTATTTTGTTTCTATAATACTTATCTCTAGTTTTTGTTATAAGTTTTTTACATATATTTCTATACCTTTTGTAGTACATTAAGAGTTGAATATCATTAGGGCATTGTTTAATCTGTTTATGTATAATGTCTCGCTTTCTTATGCTGAAATTCAGGCCATCGGTTATCCAAGGAGATAGTTTATTTCGAGACCTGGGTATAGTACATGCCTTTTCGATTGTAGCCATTTTAATGCAATTTGCAAGAATATCATGGAATTGGTTGGCAGCAATGTTACTATCTTTACATTGTAATACTGGAGTCCAGTCCGTCTTTTTGAGGTTTTCTGATATTGATGCGTAATCGATTGTTTTTTTGGAATACGTCTGTTTAGGGCTGTTCTTAATTATTTTTTTAGATAGGCATAGACCAATTGCATAGTGGTCGGTGATGGTGGATTGGTAAATGAACGTTTGACTATGAAATTTAGTTTTGATCATAAAATGATCTATGCAGCTCTTAGTATTCTCATCAACTCTAGTAGGTCTATTAATTCCGACCTCCAGTCCATAATATAGATAATGTTTCCATAGATAATGCGCCAGAAGGTTAAGATAGTTTTCCGCTTGAGTATTTTTATCATTTAAGATGTTAATGTTGATGTCTCCAGTTAATATTATATTAGACTCGTATCTATAGGCCTCTAGCAGATTATCCAATGACTCAAGAAAACTTGTTAAATTGGACTTGCTCGGAGACTTATAGATAGCAAATAAGTTTAGGGAATCATCTATTACTAAATGTAGGCAATTTGCGTCATTGACGGGTACTTCAGTGCTGCTTACGTGGAAATGTGACTTTACGTAGACCACAACCCCATCGTTTTGTAGTCTGGCGTTGTTAGTGTGATAAGTTTCGAAGCCTTGAACAGTTCTGGGGACATACAGTTCGTTTATCCAGCATTCCGTGAGGATGATGACATCAAAGATATTATTGAATTGCTGAATAAGGATTAAAAAATCATCTAAGTTTTTACTAATGCTCCGTATGTTCATCGATATTATCTTTAGATAGTTACCTTTTTTAACATAGCTTAAACAGCTTTTTGAGCAATAGAACTCTCGACAGTTGTACGGATTGTGCTCATCTAATTCTGTTGTGAACTCAGTCATTTCGGTCCGGTCTTACCAATAGAGGAGATTTTAGGTAGTGCAAACAATATAAGCCAACATCGAATATTAGCGCTCGAATATAAAGTAACATTAATTGAGGCTGTATCAGTAGGTTTTTAGTGCAAGGGTATAAAATTGGGCTATTATCATATACACGAATATTCATTATTACATAGCTTATTAACAAGATATACTGCAATACTATATATAGAAGCAATAATTTATAAATACACCAATTTATATTCAGTAACAATAGACACAGTTTTATAGCATAGATTATTTTAATAATAATAGTACTAATAATTAGAGTTAAATATGGGAGATTAAAAAAAAGATGTAGTATATAACATATTTTTATAGATAAATAGTTAAACTTTAAACTCCTAGTGAGAAGGAGAATTCTGTTGCATGGTTTATTAAATATACATAAGGAAATGATTATTATTACAAGAACACGCGAGTTAGAAAGCATAGAATTTGGAGTGTGGTATATAATGATTTTATTGCTGGAGAAGTAAAGGTAAAATTTCTTCATTCTTAATTTGAAATGTCTTCTCATTATCCTTCTTTTTGAGAAAGATTTTTCCGTATTTGGTCCAGCAAAAAGCAAATTGGTTATCTTTAGCAATTTTTTTTGAAATCATAAGAATGTATTTTGCTCTCTGTGTTAGATGTTCGGATATATAAATTGGCTGAGTATCGCAGGACATATTTATGTGAGATGTGTTAAGCTTTTCCCTATTATTTCTACATTTTTTATTAAAGCTTGCAGCTGAATTTAGAAATTTATCACGTTGATCTTGCGTAACGAATTTCAAGATAACAGAGTTATTATTCCGCTTTGAAGGATTCCCTTTGTTAGGTTTTCGTTTGATGGTATATTCAATTCAAACTTGATGAAAGATGCTGATGCAAGATCATGTCAATAAGTTGTTCTTGCACAGAAACAGCTTTTCTCATAATATTGGGCCCGATTGCGTTTCTTCGTGAACTAAAATAGGAGACTAGTTCAACCGAACGAGACAAAGCAATACGTTAGAACGAAATATGAAATGAACTGTCGTCGATTTTCCCTCAGCAAAACTACCTGTCGAACTTATAGACACCCGAATAAGCTTGAACACATTTCGTGCGGTTTTCGATTTAGCTGATTTATTATCGTCTTTTTGTGACGAAGGGTTCAACTAAATTTAATAATACCTCGAAGGATTCGCGTGTCAATCTTCTTCTTCTTCTTCTTCTTCTTCTTATATATAAAAATGAATCGTCGAGCGTTTGTCTCGCAAGACTCGAAAATGACTAGACCGATTTGAATTTTTATTTTTTTGTTTTGTTTGCCTTGATTCAGGGGTGGTTTACAAAAAAAAATATTTAGGAAAAATTAAAAGAAACAACTGAAAATCGAAATAATCGAAATTGGTCTTTTTGGGAAATAGGCCACTTTCAATAGATGGCATTCGCGGCGATCCTATTGTTTGACAGCTGCGCCATCCATAACTGTTATTCATTCCGTGCGTGTGTAAAATTTCAAAAAGTCGAAAAGTCGAAAAGTCGCAAAAGTCGAAAACGTCAAAAAAGTCCAAAAAGTCAAAAAAAGTTCGAAAAGTCGAGAAATGCAAAAAAGTCGAAAAAGTCGGAAAAGACGAAAAAGTCGAAAAAGCCGAAAAAGCCGGAAAAGTCGCAAAAGCATTTATATTTCATCATGTAAATTAAATACATTGAATTTATTTTAATTACAAACGACTTTCATTTAATCACCAAACGAAACTCAAACCGTACATGATTCGGCCATATTATAGATTTCAATTAATTTTGGAAGGATGATTAGGATCAATAAACGCTTATGAAGAGTTACAATCAAATCAATATTAGGTGGTACGAAGTTCACCGGGTCATCTAGTCGCAGATATATATGAAAATCACCGTCATCTAAAATTCTGATAAACTTTATGTGACTAAATTCGTCCGTCCTTTTGAATATAATTTTGCCAATTCTTTTCTTTTCATCCGGTTTTTTTCGTGGGGGCTGTAACGTTGTCGCTACCACAATAGCTGTTGCGTACCTACTTGGACGACGGCGGCGGCGGCATGATGACGGTGTGCATTTGCCAGTCCGGTCGTCTGTTGCGAGAACGGATTTTGTCTGCGGATTCGGTCTATACATGAACGGGCTTCGGACATATTGGCGATATTATTTTTAAATATGTTAGCCTATATTAGGTCGTTAGAATATCATAAAAATCGTCAGTGTTGATATGGGAATACCCGTCGCCCACTTAAAATGTTACAAATAAGAAATAAACTAGAAATAGTTGTACTTTCGTTTATTCTATTCGTGTAAGGTACAATGTAATCTGCGTTAAAGCCCGCGGACGACCGTCGCTTAGAAAGTTGCTCAGGAGATAGCAAATGAATGGAAATTTTACTGCCGGTATTCATGAGGACACTAGAATGAGTATTCTCAATTGGATATCCCCTGAAATAATATGCATTTATTTGATTTCAATTTAATTCCCTCATTATTCTATAGCAGTACCTAGCAAACATATACATATTTCCGCTGCATTAATGGCGGAACTTCATTCTGCGTTGCGCTAAAAATAAAGGGCCATCTGCTATCTGCAATGTGCTACGGGATCATTAGCGCATTCACGCTCTGCAACATTTCACATGGTTGCCGAGAGTAAATCCTACTTCAAAATAGCGTGGCGCTCACATTTTACGCTTGATCTATGCTAGCTGTCGTTACATCGGGAACTACACGGGCGCCTCCTCGTGATTTTTGTTAACGGTGTTTGGAAATACGCCAGTTTCCATGGAACACGAAGCCAGTTGCAACGCGAAAGTGGGCCAGTACCTACTCGTACTTTATGACTTCCTAAAATATTTAAAATTTACTCTACTTGAGCTTCTATGCTAATGATACGAAGATCTTTGCAAACCCTCTCCTCGAGGAGAGGGATTGTTTATGGTCCACGATGCGATAGCCTATATCTCTAAATGGACGAAGAAGCAGTGGATTTATGCTTTAGTTGTAATGTTTTTAATTATCTTCTGGTATGCCTGCCTTAGTAATGTAGGTATATCTCTTTAACGACCTTGCCCTCATATGGCAAAATGATGCAACATGCACCAACTGTTATTGAATAAAACTGCTTAAAAGTATTTTTTTTTACGTCATAGATAAAGATAAAAAGTATTTATTTCCAATAAAACCAAAATAATTGTGTAGGAATGACATTAATTAATCTTAAACCAGTTACTCAATTTAGCCAAGAGATGATATACAATATATAACATTAAACTTTCTAATTTACAAAAACAAAGACTATATCATAACAGTTTACAACGAAACAATTGACAATAAATAATATGCATTAGATTAAATGGGTAGATACGATGCTATGTATTTCAAAACATTTTAAGAAGTCATTATGAGCATACATGTTGATTTTGAGCAGATAGACTCGAATGGATCTCTTGAAAATATCGATGTTTTTAATCGCTATTAATCTATCAGGCAGCTAATTTAAAAGTTTGAGGCCTAAGTATCGACTAGTCGCCTGGAACTTTGCAGTACGTGCTACGAACGGTTGGAGATGTAGCACGTACTAGCACGTACATGGAGAATAGCGATGTAGCACAAAATATTGGCGCTGGAAACTTGTAAATATGTTCATATAAATACTTGGCTCTTCTTCTTGATTAACCGTAGATTTGGTAATAAGAAAATCGATACAAAATGTAATTGAGGAAAACAGTTTTGTGACATTATTGAAAAAGTGTATATCAGTTATATATCAAAGTGTATATCAGTGTATATCACGTATAAAAGCGTATATCAAAGTGTATATAAGTGAACAGTCAAACTGTATATCTAGGATTATAGCGCTTCTTCTTAACAAACGAAGTAAAGTATTTAAAGGAATAAAAAACACGACTGACGTTACAAAAAGTGAACTACTGCATTTATAATTATTTTTATTATGTGTTTTTTATTAAATATCTGTCGTTTATCCATTTAGATAAAAATATATATTCTCGGAATGTCCTCATTCAGACCTTTCATTTGACACTAAACACGATATATTTATGTTAATGTATTGACATTTGGAGATTTGGTCATTAAGACAACTATATACTTAATATTTGGACAGTTAAGGTAATCTATAATACTCGGGATGACCTGACGGTTTTAACAATACTAAGTACTTCTAAATCGGTTTGAGCGGTTAGAAGTTATATTGGAATAAAGAAACGGAAAACATACGAAGATGAAAACTGAACACATTACACTCCTTTTTTGTTAGGCAGTCGTGAAATCTGGTCCACCTTGTGCAGTTCTGCAAAAACTTGCCTGAGTGTTTACAGACTCGTAACATCTAAATAAGCCCGTATTATAACCGCACTAATCCTCTCAACAGTAACACAATAGTTACGAGAGAGATTTTCATTAATGGCTTGTGGGAAATTTCTCCCTAGGCAATTTTATACATTCAATTCAATAGAGTTATTAAGCGAATTAACTGCATTACAATTGAATAATATAATTACGCCATGTTGATTATAATAGGTAAAAATGATATGGCTCTTTATTCATTACATTAGCGGCTGTTCTATCGTTAGTACTTCATATAATTTATTTGTTGGTAATTTATTTGCAGAAATTAATATTGGTTGCTTTTAAAAGATCGCATAATGGGATGTCATTGCGATAATGCCGTCCATAAACGTCGGGGGAATAGCGTTTGTTTCCGCGCGGTAGGAATCCGTTTACTCTCAACTAATAAATATTTACGGATGTATTTTGATTTGTATTTTGTTTGTAAAATAATTTTCAAATCATTTCGAACGGCGTAAGTTATAATCTGCATAAGAACATGTTTTTTTTAAGAATTATGTATCTAATTATAAGTTCAGCTAACAACCTTACCTACATAATTAAAAATATATATAATAATAAGGTAATGGAGAGTGGGACGTTAAATTAATCTCCTATTTATCTTTCTCACTATTTTCCCTTTACACCTCACTATTTTCCCAATTTTCCGTTTACAACCTCACTATTTTCCCCTCCCGAAAAAGAAGAATAATCTTACCACCGCATATATAGTTCCACACTTTAATTCCATACTTTAGTTCTATAGCTTCTAAATTTAAAAAAAAAACAGACTAATTTAAAACCATGCAGAAGCTTAAAAATGAATAAAAACGAAAGTATGTTTTTTGGCTGATTGAAGCCGATAGGAAAAGGATTCCCGTTTAAAACGACAAACCTCTAGTACATATACAGGCTGAGTTTTAATTAACCGGCATCCTTCAAGGGGGTGAATCAGTACGAGCAACTAAACAACATATTTTTATACTTTTCTTTTTTTTTAATTTGATAATTTAAAGAACTAGACTGTTAAATAAAAGTTTGAGCGCGCTGCGCCATTTATCGGTAGGTACAGTATCACTAATATTAGCAATATTAGCAATATTTTACCTACCTCTACATATCGCATCATTCTCAGCGCTTTATATACATTTTTTTTAAAAGTAAAAAAAATGGAGCTTTTTTTATTTTCCTACGGTTTTTTATCAAAAGGTGCTTACTTGCTAGTACTGATTCATCCCTTTCAAGGATGTTGGTTAATTAAAACTCACCCTGTATAGTAATCTCACTTATAACTTTAATTTTCTATTAATTTTAGTTTTAGGGCTATTCTGTTTGTCATTCTCTATTTAATCTAATGTTGTGTTTCGTTTAATGGCAATTGTATAATAAAATTGCATTTTATTTATTATATTATTTTTTAATATATATTTTTTTTGGAGGACCACATTTTAGGGCAATTTAATTTTATTAGCATTTTACTAAAACTTTTATATAATTTATTGTAATATTAGAGTCCTGTCCTTCCTAGAAGGAGGTAGACCCAGTTGGGTGACAGAATCAAATAAGCAAAAAGTTAATGTTTTGCCTTTCGGTTTGTTATTTTTGTAAGGAAAATCAATGTTTTATAGTAATTAATCCTTAAATAAATAAATAATCTGGTATTACTATCAATTTAAATGATTATTATTATATAACTAACAATTACATACAAAAACCACGACTGCCGTTACAGAAAGTGAATTATTGAAATTATGATATTTTTTTTTTTTTGCGCTTCACAATATCTTTCCTTGCACCGGAAAATAAAATCAAAGAGGTGCTTCATTAGTTTCGCGCACAGGCGCTGACCAGTTTTAGGTCAATCGATTAAATATTTCAATCGACTGAACAATCACGATTGATTTAGTCACGATAAATTTAGTCGCGACTAACGTTAATCACGATTGAAGTAATCGCGACTATATTAATTAGTCGTTAATCGTCAATCGCGACTAATTTGCTCTTTAGATACCACCCGACAATTCATTTTCGTCGGTCGGTCGGTCGGTCGCGTTCGCGGTCGCGTTCGCGGTCGTGTTCGCGGTCGCGTTTGCGGACCGCACCGACCGACGAAAAAACGCAAAACAGAAGTTGACCGCTGTCGAGAATATCAATCGCGAACGTTTAATCGTCAATCGTGATTAACGATTGAAACTACTTAATCAATTGTTAGTCGCCAACTGACGATTAAACGAATCAATCGTTAGTCGTCAATGACAATTAACGTATTCAATCGTGAATCGTCAATCTTTAGTCGAGTAAATTTTGCATAACACTGGCGCTGACCATGGTCGGCGCGGCACTGCCACGGATCTACCTTTAAATCCAACATGTTGCTACCGTTCTCCGGTAGTTATCTCACGAAATGTCAGCGATTGTACCCAATAAGGATAAATAGGCGCGAGATAGCAGGTTAAAGAGCCGGCGCGACGCAGTAACTCGGCGTTAATGGGGCAATTGTCTCTCGTGTCCTATTTTCCCTCTCGCGTCGCGTCCATGATTTATACGCCGCGGGCTCAAAATAACAACAAACTCCGCGTGAAGTGGGGCGCTCGCGCGACGCCCGACGCCGCGGCGTTCCGCTGTACCCGACCCGACGCCAACCGATGCCTCATTATAATAACAAGCGTTTTTTTGCCGGCACATCGCCGCGATAGTAACGCCAATACTGATAGATCAATAACACCGTGGAAATCGGTTATGAAATCGCAAAACAAGGCAGTAAACCACAACACTTAGAAAAAGTCGCTTGAGTCACCCTAAGACTTTCCCGGAAAGTAGGCAAGGACTGTTTCATCTGAATATCTTGGGGTACAACTGAATCAAAAGCTGACCTTCGACCAACACATCAACAGTATTGTTAGCAAGGCGTTGAGGACTCTGGGTTTTGTTAATAGAATATGTAAACCATTCTCGAACATTAACATCTTTAAAACGCTTTACTTTCCTATGTTCGTAGCACCTTAGAGTTCGCATCGCAGATTTGGAATCCGCAATATGGCGTGTATTAAAATAGGGTGGAGGGCTTCCAAAGACGTTTTATTAGATACCTGGATGCCTGGTCCAGATACCTGGACGTGAGCGCTTGGGACTTGGAACTTACGAGAACAGGCTGAACTATTTCAGTAGGTGTTCACTGGAAGACCGCCGCACAGCGGCTGATATGACATTATTGCATAAAATAATACTTAACAAAATTGATGGTCCTCATTTGGTAATGAAACTCTCGTTGTTGGTTCCGCCACGAAGGGTTCGCTCTCCGCGTACGTTCGAAATCCCCCGTGTGAACACTAGTTACGCCCAAAACGCTGTTATGAACCGCTTGATGACCACATATAACAGTCGATTCGAAGATATCGACATTTTTTACTTGAATCAACCTAAATTCAGCGAGGCTGTCCTTAGCTCAATAGGCGTCTTGGAAGTGATTATATAGAAGGTATACAAATTGTATCAAAACACTCAGAGCGAAAATGAGAATAGCAGAGTATAATTTGAATACCTATATCCTATCCTACATATATCCCATCCCTCTCCTTTCCTATCCTTGCAATAGTTCGATTGTAATTTAATTTAATTTAATTTAGTGCAATGCAACTTAGATTTACCGTATAAGAAAATAATGTAGGAAACAATTAATCGGCCAGCGAAACACTGTATTAGAATAATTAGTAATAATTAATGAAGCGCTGTATGTTTACCGAAAATAGATTAAAAAAATAAATATATCTCCCCCCCCCCCCCCCACCCCGCCCGATAGCGAATGTGTGAAACTTTTTATATCCTAAGCACTTGGGTAACTATTTAACCCTTGGAGTAAATGGGTATTTTCATGGATGCATCTGTATCTTTTGCAGGATTTTCGGCGACATCGACCTTAAAGTACTATAACTACGAAACTACTACACAAATCATAAAAAGAACAACTGCACAATGATTGCATTGAAATTTCGAATATAGAATATTGAAATATCATTTTGTAAAACAATTAGATAATTATGAATAAATATGAGAACGTCAAAGAAGTGAAAAAAACGCGGAACCAGATCTGGTCGTATCATACTCAACGGATAATTGTTTCAGAACCAGATTTGGTCGTATCATACTCAAGGGGTTAAGCACTCTAGATAAAGCGGGATAAGAACACACGGAAGAAGTAAAATATGAGAAAAATATAAAGAATAATTTCGTCCTAAACAATACATTCTGAGTACTCCACCCAACTGCGCCTGCCCGATCGTTCATAAAGTAGGCGAGATTAGGTATCTTGGTTTGACCATTGATTCCAAGTTAACCTGGAAGAACCAACTAAATGAACTTACATCACGCACTCGAAAGTTAGTATACGTCTTTCGTGAGCTACGTAATATTCTGGAAAAACCGACGTTAAAAATTGTATACACGGCGCTTTGCCAAAGCTTATGGATGCACGGTATCATTGCATGGGGGGCCTGTACGAAACAAGTACTTGAACCACTGGTTAAAGCCCAGAAATTATTATTGAGGGTTACTTACAGAAAACATCCCCGTCATGACTCTGACCTGCTGTTCAGCGAAGCAAGTGTTTTGGATATTCGTCAGTTGTTCGTGAAACAATGCCTAATACATTTTTACAAGACCTTAGAGAAACGTTCCCGAAGCCAGCAGCAAAGACCAACTAGAATGGCTGAAGGGACGAACTATGTAATTCCTCACGTACATACGACCTTTG